>JBBPME010000030.1:0-105087 GCA_038090155.1 Rossbeevera pachydermis
TGTTGGAATTAGTGATGGTAATTAAGTTACTACACTAATCATCGACCTAGACACACACACAAGTGTCTATAGGGCAGCACTTGATTGTAACATTAAGTGTTACTCGAGTTACATTAGGCTAATAAGCCTTATCTATTATATCTATGCTACTGAGAAGCGCTATCTAAGGTACATCTGACCTGCCCTAAACAAGGGATCAGTACGCCAACCCAAGGAGACTATAACTACCGATCAGAGGTGATTTTTTTATGATTTTATTTGTGCAGATTTCCGTCATACGCGTTTTAGAGTATACACAACTTGATCTAAGCTACCCAGAACAAGTAACCGTGTCATTAATAAGATACATCCGATCCGAGACTAATTACAATCAGGGTTCACGGACCACGACATCCTCATCTTCCTGTCGACCGTTGACCAAATAGATCTCGAAATCCACCGCATTCTGCGTATCTCCGAGGTGCCAGTCTGGCATGCCAAGGGCACAGAGGATAGGCAGGATGCTAAACCCGACGGCAAGCAAGATCATCAATTTCATCGTGTCGCCATATGCTATCAGGGAAAACTTCATCTCATAGAGTCCATGACGAAAATACGACAAGACCCACCTAGAATCACGCCTTCTCTTACCGGATCACCTCGCGGAAAGGAAGTAACGTTCGTGATGCTGCCGTACAATTCAGCGCGTTCTGCGTCCGTCAGCCATGGCAAGTATTTCTTCAGGTTGTCTGGCATCGTGCTTGACCAGATCGCACCAGCTATCACAACGGTCATCAGAAATGCCAACGGAACTAGGTCTGAATATAGACACCTACCACCTGCATTCCCTACTGCACCGCCGATTTCTGTGAACAGCAGGATGAGCGCGGTGATCATCGCCACGTCAGCATGCGAGACTGAGGCCTGAGCACCGACTTGGGAGGCGATTGCCGCGAGACCACCACCGAAACCTTGCAATATTTGCGTAACCACGATCTCGACATCCGATCCGTTGGCACCGCGGGAACGAATCATCAACGCAACACCGCTGTATATATGCATTAGAACCACACAGACCGAGAAGCGTCAGGGTGAACAGACATAAAGCGTATGACAAGACCAAACACCAAAACATACTAGACGTGAGTGTGAAACGTGAAACCATGAATAGACAGTACGAAATGGACGCACTTTGAACCGATGCATCCGGCGCAGGGCAACGCCAGCAAGAATTCCAAAGAAAGTAAGGGATATAGATATTGTTTGCATGAAATATGTCGCGTTAATGAGCGACCTACAATCTAGTTGAGCGGTAGTCCGACCAAGATAAACGAAACACTCGCCATGGTTTCACAACTAACACGAAAGAATACAGATATGTATATGTGAGATAGAATGACATCTGGTCTAGTTCGTGAGTGGACGAATTGTGATTACCGGAGTCGACTTACGAAATCAAAGAAACCAATACATGCAGAAAATACGACGCTCCTGTTCTTCAAGAAGCGAGGGACCATAACTGGCCGTGCCGCGATGCGGAAATCCCAATAAATAAACCCGAAAAAAACTATAGCGCCGACCACGAGCATCGAGATGACCGAGCCTGATTTATGTTAGACCAGTGACTGGCGGTGAGGAGGATGAAGCTACCATTCTTCCATTGACCGTTCACAGTCTGACTTAGAGTAAGAGGAACCAGGATCAGTGAAACTGATGCACCGAGGAGCATGAGACCGACAAGGTCAAGCTGTGTCGCTATGCGCCATAAATGTTGAAAAAGGGTAAGGTGATGTGTTGTTCCACGATTCAGTACATCTAAGGAGTCATTTGCACGGGATTCGACAGCTTTTACGAATTCGATTTTCTTCGCCTTATTCTCGGCCCACAAAAGTGTGACGATCAACGGGGAAAGCGACATTGGAACCAGAATAGCAAACATGCCATCTGAAGCGAGAGTAAATACCCATCAAAGTGGATAGTGAAAGAACCCACATCCCCATCTCCAACCAATATGTTTAATAACGGCAGTTGAAATATTAGAGCCAATGAAAGCGTTGACCAGAAACGGAGCCGAAACAAGAGATACGACTAGACCTCGCCACTGTAGGGTCGTTATGTCGGCGATGATGATTTGAGTGAGGATTTGTAATCCACTGGCAACCAATTAAATTAGTTTTCACACCTATACAGCGACCCTTGCACGTACGTATAACCGCTGAGAGGGAAAAAGTTAACACTATGAATTTCACGAGGAGAAGAAGATATACATTGCATAAAGAATGATGCCGCCTGCCATTGTGCCCACATTGTGCGCTGAGGCGATTACGGTGTATCCTGTGGGGGTTCTTAATTATTGCGTTAACAATGCACCGAGACACTTACCGAGAACATAAAAGAATACTTGGTGACACCAGCGTCAGAACCACCCATCGAAGTCAGTGGATTGTCAACTCACGGACGGTGACATACGCCTTGCCTCGTGAAGTAACATCGGCAACTTTGGCTATCACAGGTTTGCCCACGGCCACTATATTCCACTTAACATTTCTCATTAACAGAGGCATATTGTTCGACGGAACCCACCGATGAGTGACTGTGCAACCAATATGGAGCTCAAAAGGCTATGTTCTCCGAAACTAGAGGTCGCGAAAATGAGATATGCGCTAGTGGTGGATGCATCGAGGGAGTAAATGTATGATGCAAGAGCGAGACTGGATAGTGTGTGAGTCACGCTGTAGATGCACGATAAACTTTACGATAATGAAGAAGATCGCACCCAACGAAGAGGCACCACCGCGAGCGACGACCATATACGTGCAGAGCAGCCTGGACCGTCTTAACGCCGGCATGAGCATCTTCCAATTCGCCACTAGCAGCCACTGGGCGAGCGCTTAAAACCTCCGAGGGCGCAATCTCGGCTGGGCTTTGGGATGGGCGGTCATTCTCCTCTGTGTTTTTGTGAGCCATCAGTATGAAAGGTCCGCACAGAAAGCAATTTTATACCTGGGGGAGCCGTTGGAATGAGTGCGTACCCTGCTGGCATCTTCCCTGGAAGTTCCCGAAAGGAGAGTAGGAAGAAGCAGGTGGTTTGGTAACTTAACTTGACTAATCAGCCAAGCGGTTCGTTATCTGATAAACGACAGCCGGTTTCTCGGCCGAAAAGGACTCAAACGACGAAAGACTTGGAAGGTTGTATTACTTGTAATACTTACACTAAATCGTACCAAGACTCGTCAAGACTCGAATACAACATTTTGCAACTAGCGGTGAAGATACGCCGATACCGATTGCCAATGAAAAAAAATAAGTTGGTTACTGTACGTCATCCTGATGACCCAGGGACGTCCTCGTCGCTCCAAACTAGGTCCTCTTCGTCCGATGGTAGACCACAATTACCATTCCCAAAGCCAGTCACTTCAGCAATGATATGCCGCCTGCGAAAACTGCGTTAAGAAGCGCTCAACGCAATTCATTCGACTTACCTGGAGAGTAGGTCTCCAACGCCAGCCTCCCCGGCTTCCCAGTCGACGCGTACCCAGTTGTGTACGAGCTCGCCGTCACGATATACCAACAACGTGGGCAGCATGTCTGTATCCACGTCCTCTTCTTCGTACTCTTCTTCATCGTAGTACGGTTCCTTTTCCACTTCACCGTCGTCGTAAGGATCTTCCTCGTCTATGAATCTACCCGGCATACTCTGTTGGTGTGATGCATGCGGTTTCGGTCTCGACGATGATCCCTTCGAAGCGAACCCGAGGGCAGCAGCGCGAGCCCTAAGAAACTTGGTCTGAGGATGCAACCGCGCAAGTCTGGACAGCGTGTCGTCCAAAGTATAGCATCTGTCCAATGACTTGTCACGAAACCCCCACATCAGCCTGCGAACGCGAAGCAAAGGAACCCACTTTACCGATTCATAAAGATGGACGACTACCCAAACGCCGCGTTCCTCGCGCTCGACCGCAGCGACGAACCCCGCCCGTCCGACCTCCCTCAAATGCCCAAATGGACCTTCTTTGGGGCGTCCCAAGACATCTCTCCGAACGTGTCGCGCGGGACCCATGTCCTCGACGTCGCCACCTTCCTCCAAACCCTCCAGCGCCCGCTTCTCCCGCTCCTCCTCCAGAAAAGTCTTCCCGCCTAGATTTCCCCGCTCCATGCGCTTCCTCAGGGCTTCGATCTCTCGTTCCCTCTTCGCAGCTTGGATCGCTTGGGCTTCGTGTTGGTCCCGAATGACCCCCTTGACGCCTGTCCTGCCCGGCCCCATGCCTATCGATTCGCACACGGGGTCAGCGTCGGCGCCATTTTCGCATCGCCCTTGTTTTTCGTCGTCGAGGTCAAATAGATTGCTGGATTCAAGCGAGGCAGAGGGTGAAGGGGTGCGTTCGGGTGAGGAGGTCCCCGCATCTGTTCCGAAGAGCTTGCCCGAGAGTACAAGGTGCTCGATGTCTGCGTCCTACGCAACCCATAGTCAATGAGCAATTCCACGAACGACATTTGACTAACACACCCACCATGCGAGTCGTATCCTCGCAAGGCGTGAATCAAGCGAAAGACTGCTTATCAAGCGAGTCCACAAAAGGGAAAGAGTACAGTCGGAGAGGGCTTGGTATATTCAATAGCAATTCAGTACGATATGATACCAACGGTCAGAGCGATGAGGATATGCATAGGGGAGAATGAATGTGATGGACCCTCATCTAAATCCATCATATAATCCAAAAGTTCCAGAAAGACGACGCCGTTTGAACCTTGAACAATCCAAAGAAACTCCAAGAGCTTGGATCAGTGGAAAGTAGTGCGCCGAGTGCTGTAGCACCAAAATGTCCAGCTCCATCTGGGTGGAGATACAATGCCCTCAAACGCGAAACCAAGAAGGGCAAAATAAATCAAAGGTGGATTATCATGAACTTGAAAGTATCATGTCAACCAAGAACGTTGGGACGGGAAATAGCCGGGAAGAGAGAGAAGGAGAGGACAGCTCGAGCTGAAATGGAACGAGGATGTGTGGCGAGTGGAACACCGCCTGTTCCGTTAAATATGATAATGTTCGGAGAAGAAAAAAAGATGAATGTAAATGCGTGTGACGAATGGATACAGTGGGATGGGAGTGGCAATGTACACTGACATGTAGAAAAATCGATAGAGAATAGTGTGCATGAGTGTTTCAGGCAGGAGAACATGAAGCCGCATTTCAAAAGAATGGTGATACTACTACCTCAACGGAGCAGATAAAAACGGTGCCTCATATCTCCGCAAGTCCTGCACGCTTGAGATCACGTGAAGTGATGTTGAAGCCACGGAAGTCTTCGAGCCAAACTTGCCGCTCTCCACAACGTGCCAGTAACTTGGACCAAAATTTCAAGATCCTCATCTGCGGACGAGGTTCGGTACGCATCGAGTGGGAATCACGACTGAGATCGCGTATGTATCGCAAACAAGGGAATGCATCGTTGAACAACAGAGACGATATTTGCTCCACGAGTGGGAAGAACGGGCCGTCATCTTCAAAGGTGGATGGAAACGATGTAGCATCGGTGAGGAGACGTTTATCGATATCACGAATGCCAATGAATTCTAGATGACGATGACCCGGCAGCAAGACGTGAGGTGCAATCCAGTCAGGATTCCGCCAGTTCCATTCTGCGTCAGCCGAACATATGAATTCTTTTAGGTTTGGACACCATTCTGCAAGCGGAATTTGCTGAACGGGACGTGGTTGGAGAGTCAGATGATGCTCGATAACAAGTGAAGAAGAGTGGCCGAGCTCTAGTTGGTTGATTTTCTTCCCATGAGTAGCGAAAAAGAGGGAAAACCCTTGCCCAGCGTAACCGAAATCAGAAGATACGACGGACACGTTTCGCAAGCTGGGCATCTTCCACTTGGCAATGACCGCGAATGTTGTGTTGTCCAATGTTAGTTTTAGCGACTGCAAAACGGGGAACGAAACGACGAGCGTTTTTGCGACTCTGTGTCCAGAAACAGCAGGGACACTCGACGAAGAAAGCTCGAGGTACTCGAGATTTGCTGCCGTTTGCCTAAGCGTGGGGGATATGTGGTATGGGAACGGGTCGTCACTATAGTTTGTGAGGGAAAGCTTCCGTAGCTTCCTGTTGGGACTGGCGAGTGAAGAAACCATCTGCTCCGGGGAGCACCGTACATCGTTGAACTCCTGGTAACGCGTGCATCGCACAGCGTGATGGTCAGAAAAGACAACTAAATGCGGTGCATAGTCAAGGATGGTGCGGATATCATCAGTCGCACAACGTTTCAGTGCGGGGGTCTCCATGTGTAGTCGACGAATCCATTGCCCACTTGATGGCTTTCCGTCGATAAACTGGGTGAGCAGAGTCCAAGCCAGTGCCTTGGCTTGACTTGCCCTACTTATCCAGACGAACTCGTACAAATACTCTTGAACGTATCTGTTCCAAGTTTTACTGACTAAAGCCAAGTCTCGTTTTATGCGCATGACAGCATGATAGTTTTCAATGTTGCATGGGGTTTCGAGGAATGAGAGTCCGAGGGATATGTCAAGAGGATCTGGAAACATGGCTGTGGCTTCGCGGAGAACCATCGACCAGACCTCTGGTGGAAGGTAAGGGAGGTCGTGTGCGGGAGAGTGATGGTATAGGGTCGCTGGGAGCTTGGGAGGGGAGCAACACCTAAAAAGTTGCGTTAATGAACATACGAGAGATGAAGGCGCGATCCTGGTCGTATGATGCAGCGGACAACACTTACCGCTTCGATCGTATTTTGGACGAGATGGTCCTAAGGAACTGCTTGACCTGTGTCAAGATACGATTGGTCGGAGTGGTTTGCATTGCCTGTGATGAAAATTGTAAAAAATTGAAAAGAACAAAGGAAACAGGGAATAAAGAGAAAACGGGGTAGTCAACGTCGATCGTTGGCTCGAGAGAAAGAAAAGAAAAAGAAAAAAAAAAGATGAGATGACGGGGAGGATATAAAGAAATCGAAATTGGTAAAAGGGTTGGACATCACGTCAAACTTTGTTCTCACGATACCTGGAAGGCGGAATTTTCAGTCCAATGACAGCGCCAGTACTGTTGCGACCCAGGAACCGTCGCAAGCACAAGATACAGCTGGCAAGCTTCTGATCGGCAGTAAAATGAATGGAGGTCCACGACATATTCTCGCATTCCAATGGAGTGTTTGTAATCGTCGAAGTGATAAAGTTGCATGCTGGCGCCTCATCATTCGTGGTATCAACATTTTTAATAATCAACCGCGGCTGATCGATCCACCCGGATCATGCAATACGGTGTCAGTCGCCGTGCTGACAGATCGTGACGCTGCGTGAGTGGGCACAAGTGCACCAGCCTACTCAGCCTTAGGCGTTCGGGACCGGGCCGCATTGTCAAGCTGGTAAAGGGCTGTGGGAGAGGTCAAGGAATGGTTTCGGAGTGATGGGATCATGAGAAACAAGAACTTAGATGATATGATTGAGCCAACTGGAAAATCTGTTCGCCCGGGAGGCTTGAGCTATATTTACCGTGGTATGTAGTTTAGATTGACTACAGGTTTCTAGTCAGTTAGCAACTTAGCATGGGTTACCTAGCACCATTGAAATTGCCCCAGTCTTCATCGCAACGTTATCGTGGAGCACGTCGTAGCCACGTTCATAGTATTCAAATTCAATAATAATTTGAACCCGGAAATCACAACTTCTCGCTTGACGAGTGGAGCTGCGCTCACTGCAGTGGGCCATGTAGCACATCTGTGTGGACACGACACGTGGGATGGGTGAGTGCAGACAACGGCGATCGGTGAGTGCGAATGGAGGTGGCAGTGTGCACGCGAGCCCTCGCGTGCTCGAATGTGTTGTTATTAACCCCAACAATGTTCCCGCCGGGAAAAGTGTCAATCTCACGCCCGCCTCTCATCAGCCACCATACTCAACCCATAAGGTACTGACCCTCGAAGTGGCTATTGTCAGCGGCGAGCAGGCCTTCGAGGAAGGCTGGAACGCACATTCGAGCAACAACTTGGAGGGGGCCATAAGGTGTGTACCGGGCGCGTCGGGTGCGGAGACCGTGCAGAGGGCAATGAGAGTCTCGATACTATTGTCTTTCCTGCCAAAGGCGAACGGTGGCGTGCCTCGGGTACATACAGGGTCACAGGAGAGGTGAGTCATACACGTGCTCAAGAGAACAGGGTCGACGCTACCCGATGAAATTTGAAGAACAAGTAGACGTGCCATAAGTACTGTCGACGCGGACGACGTTACCCTTGACCTTGTACGCTCTTGGCATCTCCGCTGCCACCACAACCACACGGGAGGCCGATGAGTGCGGTGCCGTCTTGTCCAGGGTCTAGGGCGTGTGGTAGCGTGTGGCGCGCTAGGGAGAGGAGGGGGGTCGGTGAGGCACTGAGGAAGATTAAGGTAGGTCGGCTAGAAGCAAAGGAACAGAGGCCACGGTGAGGCGACAACCTCCGCGTTTTGGACTTTCAGCCAGGCTTTCTCAACAACAACAACATCATCAAATGACCGACCTACTCTATCCCCAAAGCACTGCCACTCCGCACAACCAGCCTATTCTCAAATTTATAAACTGTATTCGCTATGAAGTAATCCCTGGACGCCGCTTTGCGTTCGTCTATGCCTCTGACAATTTTGACGCACTTGGCATGCAAAAATCCCAGCAGCATATTTCGTTCACCTCCGCCGCTCCCTGTGGCGATGTTACCTCCTTGCGAAAACACACATTAAACGGAAACTGCTCAAACTCGAGAAAAGTTTTGTTGCATTATCGGAGAAGACACTTGTTATGCTGGACACAGCTCTGGAACGACTCATATATACTTGTTTCCTGGAGGATAGTCCGCTCGACATAGATAAAAGATTTCCTCTCTTTGATCTTTACCTGACGACTGAGTTCGTGGTCGGTTATCATGACCCAAAATCTGTGAATCAGTGGCGAGAGCATCCAGACAATGAAGCGAAGGATCTGGAGCGCATGGACCCCTTTCAATTCAGTGAGATTGTCTTTCTGATCTACTAATTCAATCGTATAACACAGATTGGGATGCGTATGATGATGCTTTGAGTGACTTGCTATCAGGGAAGATAGCACAGTATGACGTGGATAACGTGAA
Source organism: Rossbeevera pachydermis (assembly GCA_038090155.1). Classification (NCBI taxonomy): domain Eukaryota; kingdom Fungi; phylum Basidiomycota; class Agaricomycetes; order Boletales; family Boletaceae; genus Leccinum; species Leccinum pachyderme. The sequence continues at coordinate 9,091 of JBBPME010000030.1, forward strand.
CAGAGACCTGCTGGAACAATTGGTAACTGCTGTTGGCCAGTGGTACAATATGCCAACGAGGTGCTCAACGAAGGCTCGCGGTTTGGTTTATGCTTCATATCTGACATCCTGATCCCGATGCCGTGTCAGATACACGTCTGGTAAACGGATCTCCTGGGCTAGGGTTACTGATCGTGGATCGCAACACCCCAATCATCAGACACCATGATTCGCAAGATGAGATGTCGGAAACAGAATGGGATGAGGATGTGGCAGAGGAGGCCAAAAAAAAAAAGGTAGAAGCATAGAATGGTTTATTTCATTGCAAGTCATGAATGATCAGATCATGTTAAAAAAAATTGGGCCTTGTATCTCAGCGTAGCTAACTTATATCACAGACCCTAAGCATATTTCCCCATGAACTCTCTGAGGTGAGCCTCATCCGCGATTCGCGGAGTAAAACAAACAGTAAAGGTATTAGGACGTGCGATGACACCGTCGACAAAGCCCTTGTCATCGATTGGCAACTTTGGGTCCTGTGCAATGCGGAAGGACCACATCAGAAGCGCCGCGTTGATGAAAACGGATCGGTTAGCGATGTGTTGGCCAGGGCAGATCCTACCCAAACAACAGTCGTCAGCCTACAGGCTGTCAAATAAGGTCTCGGTTGAATTTACCGTCGACCGAATCCGAAACTCGGATACTTGATATCGTCACGGATTCGTCCGTCGCTATCCAACCATCTCCGGGGATTGAATCGGTCCGGGTCCGGGTATGCCTTTGGATCACGAGAGATGGCCCTGCGAAAGATGGTGAGCAATCGGTGAAAACAATTTTAAATGCCCGACCCACCAATGGTTTCCAAAAACAACGGCTCCCTTGGGGATACAGAAGTCTTTCTAGAAAGGATTTAAATATATATTCCAATTTGGATCGCACAAAGGCAAACTCACGTAGGGAATGTCTGCTAACGCGCGATGAGCAAAACCTGTGGTATACGTTAAATCCGGTACGTTTCATGACTTGAAGTGGCGTACCCAATGACGTCACTGGTCTCCAGCGCAGACACTCGAGCATGAATGCCTGAAGTTGAGGGAGAGCATCGTAGTCGCTGAAAGTGGGAGCTGGATAAACACTGTCAGCCCATACTCATACTGTAAATAATTTTGCTGAATGCAAATGCGCACCCCTATCGCGTCCGACCACACTATCTAATTCGTCTTGCACGATCTGCTGAGCCTCGGAATGACAGGCAGCAGCCATAACAACGACCATGATCGCAATCGCAGTCTATCTTCAACGATGAGGTGTGCCTTTCAAGGAACCTACTGATGCCACGCACAGTATCTGAGCCAGCACCGAACAGGCCACCGGTAAGGTACGCCATTTCTTCGTATGAAAGCTTGTGCGTGCCCTGATTCTCGAGGAGATATCTGGCAAAGGAAGGGCCGGCTTCACCGGTGTTCTGGAAGGGAAATGAACTAACGTCCATGGCCACACCATACTACTAACCATTTCTCTGCCCACACGGTCCAATTGATCATAAAAGAGTTTCAGTTCCTCTTGGCGCCAAGCCTCGATTTCTCTAGTGAAGAATGGAATATACTTCAAAATCGGAAACCTCTCGATCAACAGCGCGCCAGGGCGCATGAGCATCTGGAAGCGCTTCAACATTTTATGGACCGTAACGATCTCAGGGGCATTGGTTGCCGTGGGGGTAGATTTGCCATAGGTAACACGCAGAATGACAGAGGCAGCGTATCGGTTGGCGTGCGCTTGATGATGGTTTGGATCATTGAGAATGTCAAGGATGACGTCCCGAGCTGCTTCCATTTGGATATGGGCATATGATTCTACGGCCTTGGGTTGGAGATGGGTGTACGCAGCCCTAAATGGCTCCGATCAGCTTTCATTGCAGGAGATAACGCGCACACTGACTTGCGAAGTCTGCGAAACTGCTCACCCGCAGGAGCGAGAATCATCCGTAGCCCTCGTGACAAGATTTCGCCCGCAGCGACCGATCGAGGACGGTCAGCCAGTAAATTACCCTCTTTCTCCATGATATCAACCGATTCCTGTCATGGTGTTTGTGCGTACAAGCAGTCTCAGTGGAGTGTTGCAAGAGATATCTTACCTGGTACCGCCCGATGATAACGATAACCTTGGAACCAACTCGCAACGAGATAACGGGTCCGTATTGGTTTACCCATGCAGCAAACTGCTGTGATTGACTTATATTTACCATTAGTTTCACTGGCAACAGCGAGGGAGAAAAACCTTGCGTACTTTTCTCTTGGGAGAGTATTCCCGAATAACCATCGTCCAGGAGGTCCAGGCGGGAGAGGAAGGACCCGCTGGCTTCTCAACTTTGCTCTGAGGGCCCTACCAGCGAGTACTATGACTGCGAGGGCTGCGAGCACTTTGAGCCGTGGAGATAAGTCAAGTAGTTGTGAAAACATGCAACGAGGTGTGTGAAAGGAAGGAATGAGCGTCCACGGATTATCAGCAACCGCGCTTACTTCTCTGCTTAGCGGGGCGGGTTAGATGAGACCAGATAAACAGAAAAGAGTCCATGCTCCATTCCAGAGCGGTGGTACGGTATATTGTAAATCATAGGAGTAACTTGAAGACGAGTTCCACGCCCAATTTGGTCGTCTCACGGCTACTAAGACATAAAACCCGGCAAGTTATCATTCACGTGTTGCTTTCTAACGTCTATTGACATGGCCAGTCGTCTTGCGCAGGTTTCAGGTCACATCAGCAACGCTTATGGGCGGGGCCTCTTGGTCGGTGAAGTGGCCATCATCACAGGCGTGTGTTTCTCTTCTTCTTCGCGGATTGTCGTGCTCACAGCGACGGACTCTAGGTGCTGGTCAGGTATATCCGTCTGCCGTCTGCGTTCGCTGGAAAATGACCTGGTCGGATGTGTATATAGGGCATTGGGAAGAGTGCGGCGTTAATGTTCGCCAAGGAGGGTGCCAAGGTCGTCGTGAGCGAGTAAGTTGGAGACTCGCTGGAACCCCCGGTTATGTCGGGATTGATTATTGCAAAATAAAGCATTGATGCGAACAAAGCTGCGGCAGTCGCGGAGGAGATCAAAGCAGGAGGCGGGGAAGCCATCGCTGTCGCCGGAGACGTCGGCGCCGACGATTTCCCCCAGAAGATCGTGGAGGCTACCGTCAAGTGAGTCATCGCGATGTACTGTATGTATGAGGCCGGCTGATGGCGATCCCCCGCTGCTAGGGCCTTCGGACAAATCAATCATATTGTTAACAACGGTAGGCTCATGGTGCTGAGGGAGGCACGCGCGAGGCAATACTCATAAAGTTTGTGTCCTCTAGCTGGTTTCACCTTCGACAAGATGCTCCACACCATGCCGGATGACGCCTTCGATGTTATCATGAAGATCCACGTTCGCGCCCCCTTCCGCCTCATACGAGCGGCCGCACCGTACTTCCGGGTTAAGGTAAGAAGGCCCCTTGGCGGCTCACTTGTCATCCGGGAAGGCTCGGAAATTTATATGATTTGCACAGAGCGGAACACCAACGAATCGTTCCATCATTAATGTGTCCTCGACTTCTGGTTTGCATGGAAACATTGGCCAGGCCAACTATGCCGCGGCCAAGTCTGCCGTCGTCGGTCTCACCAAGACGATTGCGAAGGAGTGGGGTCCGCTCGGCGTTCGCGCTAACACCGTTGCATATGGTTTCGTGCGCACGAGGTACTTCTCCCTGCCGTATGACGTTCGAGACGTTGTGGTGCTGATCGAACGTAGATTAACAGCGGCAAAAGAGGGCGGCGCATCGATCGAGATTGACGGAAAGAAGGTCGCACTCGGTATTCCGACCCCACAGGCAGGGAGTGTTGATGCATATGCGGATATTCCACTTCGCAGAGCGGCTTCGGCGGATGAGGCGGCCGCAGCGATGCTTTTGTGAGTGTCGAAGTTTGCATACATCTATACCATGTGGGTTCTGACTCGGCATTTTTCAGCCTTGCGTCGCCTCTCGCATCCTATGTGAGCGGTCACACCCTCGAAGTTACAGGTGGACGCGGCATCTGAGTCGGGACTATTCGTCTTGTGGTTCGGACACATGCTACATGCGGTGCTTGGGCTAGTATTTTTAACTCAAAATCTACCGTGGACAAGTGTTGTATAACTACATGAATATTCCTGTCTGATAAACTCGCACGCGTTACATATCTAACACAATCATTCACCTTCGAAGAGATATTTGTGGCTTCATTTCTATTTATCATTCATGAAACGCGCATTCATGCCCATCTCTGCAATCTTGCGAACTTCACTGCGGCTCAGACCCAACCCGTAGGGAGGTTTGGCCAAGAGGAACGCATACTCTGCAAGCAAGGTAGTCCTGAAGGCAAGAATATCATCTGTCTACGTAAAAGCCTCAATAAGACGAAAGATGAAAGGGGGTCACACATACACATATCACGATTGGGTGACCATTCGCGAGGTAGTGTCGAATATGGTGTTCTTCTAGACGCGTAACAGTTCTTCCTCTAACAGAACGGAATCTGGCTCTGGTGGAACGAGAATGCGAGTCACAGGACTCACAACAAATTCGAACTGAGGCATATCTCGATGCATGGCTTATACTGTCCACCGGACAACGCCCTAAGAACCTGTATCTCTCTTGCCACCTCACGTGCCGCGTGTTCCCCGGCGTCGCCTTGGGAGGATTCAGCCTCTTGATACTTCCGGGACAGTAAAAGTAGATGCTTTCTCCACAGTGCGTAAAAAATCCTGTGATGATGGGGTATAGGATGGGGTACTTGGCCATTTGGAGGAGGTATCTTGGGGGTTTCGATGTGTGGGGGTGGTATATCGGCCAAGAAGATTTCTCTCTGCGATTCTTCGAGGAACGTTGCATGGCCTAGTCTATCTGGATGCCAGGAGAGGAGAACGAATGATTCGATGTAGCTATTGGCCTTTCTCTCGGAGATGTGGACGGTCAGGCGTAGCCCCGCCTCCCGCGCGCGCACAAAGTGTTTCTCGAATATGTCCACGTTACCCTTGAGCGGGTCGCCGCACAGGTCGAGTCCAACGACCGGCTCCCCTTGGTTATACAATTTAATGGCGAGGTCAACGCATTCCTCGACGTCCGCTTCAGACATTCGACGGTCAACCGACACGATGAACGCTGCGCGCCCAGGGAAGGCACGAACTTCGCGCAATACAGTGAGTAGATACTGTTCTCTACTCATAAAGGGCGTCTTTCGGGGGGTTGAACGGAGCTCAAGATAAGCACAGTCCGGTTTGGGCTGGTAAGTGAACCCAGAGGGTGGGGGCTGTGCGACGAGGAAAGCCTCCAGGACGTCTTGGGTCGCTTCGGCTAGCGCAGCGGGCGTGGATATGAGTGCATAGATGGCAGGGAAGAGCGTGAAGAATTCAGAAAGCTCATTGAGAACGGAATCTGACTGGAGTCTGGCAATGACAGCAGCGACGTCCTCGTGGATATCTTGGGAGGGCGTGAATTTGGTGGCGAGGCGCTTGAGGGTCTGGAGAGGAATAGACCCGTGTAGGTGGGCGTGCAGCTCGGCCTTTGGAAGGCTCTGCAAGAACGCTACTTCGTCCTGATGAAGGGACTCTAAAGCCAGGCGAGCTGAGCCTGATAGTACTACTGGGCTAGTCATTACGTGATATGTCAAAACGAATCGTAATTACGCTCTTCTACTAGTCGCTGCATGTAATACCTTCGGTATTCGATAACAGGATCGAGTCTCTACAGCCCAACCTTCAATCTCACCATAAACTCGTCATGAGTGCTGCGTTTCGCATCTCGCCAGCCCTTTGGGATAAAATACATCATTTCGCCTCCTTTCCTCAGACAGGAGTGTCCCTCCAACAAATGGTCCTTTTCGGCCAATATCCCAGCCAAGGCACACTGTTAAAAGCTAGCCAATTCTTAGTCGGTGAGCCATCCTTGGGCTATCCCTCGACTCACGTATAACGTGTCTTTCTATCTGTACAGATGAACTACCAGTCCGTCTCGCTCACCGTGTCAAGGAGCTAGATGAACTCCCGCACAACTTGAGCGAGATGTCATCCATACGTAAAGTAAAAAACTGGTATGCACAAAGCTTCGAGGTAGGTTGTCGAAAGAGGTGTATAAACTATCCACCACCCATTTTCTGTGGACGAGCCACGTCTAAATCAAGTGACACACATTTCAGGAATTAATCGATTTCCCTCCGCTCCCGTTGTCTCCTGCCGCGCGCCGGTCCCTATTTTTCCATTCAGACAAGGCAGGCAGAAAAATGGACCTGCTGGAGAATACCCCTAACCCGTCCCTCATCACGTCTCACCTTGACGGGCGCGGAGCTGCTAGCGGTGCGGCATATACAGAAGATATGAATGCGGGAAAGAGGAGTGGCCCTCATGGAAATTGCAGTAGCGGAGGGATATATGGACTCCGAAATGGGACTGTGAAGTTGCGTGTTCCTGTTGAAAGAAGGTAGGTTTCTGCTTTCCGTGACTGTTTTGTTAATATTCATCATGTTTACAGTTATTACGCCCAGACTCCTTCTCATGTCTATCCGCCTGAGGTCCATGATTATAATGCTCGATTCACCAAGGCTCTAGAAGCCATCAAGCGTAGACATGACCCCACCGTCACCACTGTGGCACAGGGGGTATTGGAGTGGCAGAGAGCGAAAGGAATTAAACCTGGTATGGGGTTGGGGTTTTCTGCCTACGAGACTGGCGGAGGCGATGTGCAGGCATGGCTGGATAGGTTCTATATGTCACGAATTGGAATACGATTCTTGATTGGACAACGTGAGTGATTTTTTTTTGGTGGAGATTGTTAATCAATTCGATTTGCATGTAGATGTGGCATTGAACACCCAACAGCCACATAAAGATTATGTAGGGATCATCTGCACACAGGCGGTGCGCTTCTAGTTCTGTTCCCGTGCTTCCTCTCAGTTTGTTTATTCAACTATGACAGAACGTGCACGACATCTTACAGGAGGCCATCGAGAATGCTCGGTTTGTTTGTGAAGAACACTACGCCATGTTCCGCGGACCGCCCGTCCAACTTATCTGCCCCACTGATTTGACATTCCCATACGTCCCCGGCCATTTGTCACACATTATTTTCGAATTGCTTAAGAACTCTCTGAGAGCTGTGGTAGAGCGGTTTGGTGCTGATTACGAGGACCGTGTTGCCAAGTCTTCCGAAGGATGGAACGGCGGTGATGGATATCCGCCTATCAAGGTCATCGTGGTCGAAGGTCGTGAAGATATTACGATCAAGATCTCAGACGAGGGGGGCGGCATTCCAAGGAGTGCCATCCCGCTCATTTGGACATATATGTATACAACTATGGCGGGCCAGAGTATCGACCAAGACTTCCATGCTAGCGATTTCCAAGCGCCAATGGCAGGATTCGGATACGGCCTACCTCTGTCACGATTGGTTCGTAGCATCTACATTCGTTGTTAGGTTGTTGGCCAGGCTAACGTTCTTTTTTATGCAGTACGCGAGGTACTTTGGTGGTGATTTACGTCTGATATCCATGGATGGGTTTGGAACGGATGTATACATCCATTTAAATAAGCTTTCGAGCAGTCGAGAGCCGTTACCCTGATGATAGATCCAGCGTTCGGCGTCGAAATGCGAGGTCTAGTTTGGGGAGGCTGAATCTGCACGTTAAGTGCGAAACCATTGTACGTTCCCCGGATCTGCTTTTGATATTCTCCTATCTGTAACATCCACCCAGGAAACTGTAAAGTTATCTATTCCAATTATTATCATTATCATTATTATAATCACCCTGTCGACCAGTGAGAATGATGGTTGTGCCATGGAAATTGCTCACAATTGCTGAACGCGGATGCGATTTCAGTGATTTGCAGTAGCCTGAATCACTGAGTCAGATCAGTCATGAGACAGGAGGCATGGGTGTTTCGGACAGTTCCAGTAGACTGCAGCCGACTTGGATTCAAGACTAGCACCTGGGGGGTCAAAAACGAATTCAAACCCTCCCTCGGCTTGGTGTGGAACGAGAGCACTCCACGTGCCGGTGAGTTGCACAGTGATCAGACACACTGATCTCTACACTGTAACGCGATCGACTGTCAGGTTCTGAATCTGGAACCTGCGAGCGCTTCGGACCGAATGAGAATATCACGAGCGAATGGTTTGAAGTTGACGTGAACAGGCCAGCATTGCTGGCACCGCTGGCAGAGTCTACCGGAATCGCGCATGCACGTCCGTGCGGACCTGTAGTGGGTGCGACTCGAACGCATCGAAATATCACTCATCCGAAGTCACCGATCGTGAGCGTGGTGAGGTAGACTCGGGGTTTCATATATTTTCATACCTTGACAGGGATGCCGACCTAAATGATATCTGACGTGGACAAGCCAAAATTTGTTCTGTTGTTTTGTCTCAAGAGTTTTTTTTTTTGGGTCTTGGTCAACTGATCTTGGTTTTGATTTTTCAGCGAGCTGATCAAAGTGTACGAGCCCCTAGGGCTGTCGGTTACCAGGTAATGTCAACTTACTTATCCCCGGAGGGTAATTTGTTCACTCGATGGTGGGCCGTGCTTGTCATGTCGTATCATACTATCTGATATGAGCCAGTCTTAAAGAACAAGATTGCGATAAAACTATCACCACCTATCTTAAAGTGGGCTGTTGTTCACGTCTGTCAGTGACAACGGTTCCTCCCTTGACATTAATTGTTTTATTCAAGATGTAGTTTCACTAGAAAAAGCAACGGGCCCCTCAGGCCTTAGGTCTGTCCTGTCGACTTGCCGACGTGTGGCGTCCCTAGCGGATACTACAGTATACGGTGATCATTTGACAGTGCCTGTCAAATGTGCTGATTCCACATCCTTTTAAAAAGTATACCCCCCTACCCCAACATAATGTACCTGTTGTAACTGCCATAGTTTGACGCATCCCGGATCGACTCGTGAGTGAATACACCAAACTTGTGTCCATCAACTATATCGGACATATTGATGTGTCCTTCCACTCACGTCTGAGACGTTTGCCAGCCTGGGTCAACTAGAACGTGGAACGTCGTGTCGACGTTCGTCGTCTGCCATCCCCAGTTATGTAGGGCTTAACAAGCAACCTGTCAAAAGGCGTTGCACTCCCGCTTACAGAACACGGTGGGCCCCGTCGCCCAAACTCTGCAGCACGTGTGGCTGCGGTAGTCATGATTTATTATCAGGCTACTCGGCACCGTGATGCACTGAGACAGGAGCAGCGGATTATCATATCCGCATGATACGATCAACGAATCACATCTTTTCACAAGAATCCTCCACTTTTACCTGTCCCGAAGCGATCTCCAAGGCCCTTGGCGTCTTGCAGTAGCCTCTGCCGTTGTTTGTCATCCATGAGCCGTCCGCCGAGCGACATATCCCGTGAATGATCCCAGATAGCCGGCGGAGGTTCGTCCGCATCTTTTTTATTTTTCGCCTCGCGTTCCATGTGTGCCTCGACAAGGGCAGGCCCCCGCGCCTTGCGCTGTCGTGTAGCAAGAATGCTTGAACGCGCTGAACGATCGCAAAGCGTGTCACAAACGTACCGTATGCTCCTCCACACCCTTGCGTGTCTCCTCATCCCTTCGCCGTCGTTTGCGCTCGTCCTCCTGATCCTCGACCGGCTCCGCGTTCGCCGCCCTTCGTTTCCGGCCCGAAACTTCATCCGCGAGCCGTTGTTGGCGTTCAGCAGGCGTCTCCGTCCAAAGCGACGAGTCCGTGTCCTTCGCGGGTGCGACTTTACTGCGACCAAATTGTCGTGCCTTCAGTTTCGTAGGATCGAGCGCTACATCGATGGATTAGCAAGCCCAAAGGAGGAGGGAAATGGAAATGCGGAAAGGAAACGCACAGCCGAGGAGATCCCCAGCTTTCGGTGGGACGAGCATCCATTCATCCCGGACGAGTTTCTTGGGCTGTTTGGCCTCTTCTACATTCTTTTTCCGACGGGCTTCCCGCTCCAAGAACTCCTCCACACCAGAACGCTCGTGCGTTCTTGTCGTCGCGAGGACATGTGCAGGGAGTGGTTGTGGACCGACGTCGGCGTCCGAGTCTGAGTCTGAGTCCGCGTTTAGACGTCCTTCGGTATCGTCGTGTCGCGTGAGCTGAGCACCCGGCAGCACGGGGCCGATCGCTGGTGGGCGCGATGGCCCTGGAGTGGGTTTCGTTGAGGTTGGACGAGTAGAATTACGGGCGGCGGCGAGCTCGGGTGGAAGGGCTGGTGCATAGTCGTCCTCGTCCGATTCTGCAGCGTCGTTGTCAGACACGGTGGGGAGAATATGTGCTGGAATTTGCGGGCCTATGGAGGTCATTGTCGTGGTTAGTAAGCTGCGCTGGTGATGCAATAGGATAGTTCAGGTGTCTACGTTCATGAAATACTGTAAAAATATACGACCAGTCCTGGGGCAACCATCGTCCTAATCCAAGCTGATAAATCGTCTCTGTATCGTCCAATATCTCAATATCTCTCCGACGCGGGCGGGTATCCTCGTTGTCCATACCCTGCTTGTTGACCGTAACCACCTGGTCCAAGGCCACTTTGCGGATAGCTACCCTTGCCACCATAATATTGGTTTCCACTGACCCCGCCAACCAAGCTCGCCGCCGTGCCACCGCCATGGTAATTGCTCGTAGTGTCTTCATCATAGTCACCGGCTGACGTCAAGAGCGGATCTTTTACTTCCCAAACGGCAGCCTTGGATCCGACCGAGAATTCGAGGTCTTCTCGCTGTGGATAAAAGCGGGTCAGCGCACCATCAACTCGACCGATGGGCTGGGCAACATACAGTAATGCTATCCCAATATTTGTAAACCATCATTACGCTCAGAAGCACGCATAGAGTGAAAAAGAATAGACCATCAAGATAGTGTTTGATGGCATCGCAGATGGTCACGCTGAAAGCGAAGAGAATGACCTGTGCAATGGTGTAGAATGCGATGCCAAAGATAATGTCACCAAGTGGCCATCGGTCATCCAGGGTCCGGAAGACGAGAACGAGCTGAGATAGTGTGTAGATTGCAACACACAAAATGGGCCAAATCAGGTATATCACGAAAAGCGCCGTGGATTTCGTTGGAGAGAAGGAGGCGAAGGACTTGAATGTGGCAATGGCGACAAAAAATGAAGCACCAAAGACAGCTAAGCAAGACAATCGGAGAAGCTGCGGCCGAGCGTAAGAAGCAAAATTATCCCATTTTTGTGAGTACTTGCCCATAACGAGACAGGAGTGCCATCCTCCGCAAACTGAAACCCGACAAACCCGTTGACCAAAAGACAGCAGTACGCTGCGGCGACTAACCCAGTATAGACTGCTGCGAACCACTGACAAAATTGGATAAATTCAATCTTTCTTCTTCAACGCCTAATGTGTACATGACTTACAGGATAGCTGACGTTTGCCGTTGGTATAACGCCAGAGTCAAGGAACATTGCGAGAAGCTCTATGAGCATGTACATGTAGAAAAACATGACGATCTCCTTTCGGCCCACTGCGGTATACTTTGAGCGAATGTGGTATATCATGATTGCGGTCATGATGATGGCAACGATGTGCACGAAACATGTTGCTGGGGAGTAGCAATGATTTTAGGTGGTCACACAATCGTTGATGGGCACGTTGGACTTACAAGGCTGGAAAAGTAATGTCGATCCAACCTGCACATTGCGAGAGTAACAACTCGGTTCTATGCCCTGACCAGATGAACCCAGGAGCGGGCAAATGACGAGGGCAGCGGTGCTACACACGCCCTCGAACGAGCCGAACGATATTCCCATGGCTCAATCGAAGTGACGCTGGGTGTTTGGTTGCCGTGCGGTGAAATAAAGGAAACGAAGTGAAAAGAAAGTCGATAAGAAATTGCGAGTCGAGGGTCAGACTGTGACCTAGTCGCAGCTAGCCTGCCTGGGCTGGTGGAGGACAAGGATCGCTTCTCCCACGCCACAGGCGACGACCAAGGTTGCATTACACCGCCAGTACCATCCCACATAACAGCGGACCTTACTACTAGGGCACACGTGTGTTCTAGGACTGCAACATGCCTGGTCCGCGTCGCCTCGGGCTGTCTGTTCTCGCGCTTATCCGCGACTCTGTGGCCTCGTCCCTACTTGGTACACCGTGTTCCGGCCGACAGGCGATCCCCGGTCCGGGGTGAGTGTGAGATCGCGCTTGGGTCTCCGCGGACCAATTGCGGGACTGCGTGGGTTTGGGGCTGTTTTGGGCGTAACCCAACGGGAGCCATCACATCCGTCGTCGACGGCCTTCCGCAATGGACTATGATTGGATGCGAAATGATGATACTTATGAAGGCATCAGCCGACTTGAGAGTTATGTGTTCTCGTTTCCTCCAAGATCTGACACTAACCGAAAAAAAACCGAGGTTGCGTTTCTGGTTTGATGTGCACTGCCTATATCTGGTCAGCCTATCTACATATCAAGCTCTTGCTCCAGTCGTCCTTGCTCATACTATGATCATCATTACCGCATCCCTCGCCACATGCATGATCAGGGAAAAAGTAACGTGGTGGCACTTTCGAAGCCACTGCACCATTAGAGCAGGGTCAACGAATTTTTGCTAGAGTGCATCGCTCGCCTGCGCCGCGCGATACTCACGGATCGGGAACGTGCGATGTACGTGGCGGTCCTGCTATGTACCATTCATGTCCGCCCCCAATTTGCGCCCAAGGTAGTACTACCTTTCCGTATCGCATCCACGACGCGACTGGCCATTTTTTCCTCGAATGAGTCGTGAGAGAAATCTGATAGTAGAAGCTGCGGTTCAGTTGCCACCCGCTATCCTCTCGAAGGGGCACGCAGTACAACCCTGATTTGGAATGCAAGCTCACCCGCGGTTGCCTGACAGAAAGGATGGTCTATTACCTCCTGTGATACTTTGGAACCGTTGACTTGGCGATATCACGATTGACATGACCCACGGACACCCATATGTAACCACCTTGCACAAGGCCAGGCTGCTCGCATGTTCGAGCTGCTCTCCCGATCCGAGAGAAGGATCCATGCGAAACCCTAGTCACGGCCGCTGAGCCTTTGAAATCTCAAGTGCGATTCGTGCGGAGAATTTCTTATTTCTCATCACCAGTTCTCCCGAATGGCCCAAAACTGTATGACGAGATCATACAAATGGAGATTCGGCGCATATTCATGATATAGGTCCAGTTCGCCGAGTCGATTCGCAGTCGGACCGCCCAATCAGATTGTGTCATCAAAATACTCAACGTGTATAACGTTCCTCCTTTCCATGTACATATCGCTCACTTTGATCCATGCGAACCGTTCCTGTACTCATAGCGCCCGCAGGATGACGTGGTTTGTACCCTCAACCAGAACGGGGTGTTACACACGCATCTCATGGCGGACGACCGGCGAGTTGCCACCGCACCTGCTGCCACATCGCCCGGTGCAGGTGATTCCATACATATGTAGCTAGCGTTTTTTTTCTCTTTGACTATCAAGGTGGCGTACTCAGGGTAAGCAGTAGCCCCCATTCCTAAGCTGTCCCTGGCTACTGCTTCCGGCCGGACACTGTCGCTCTCTCCGATTTTTCGGCCACTAATTTGCCACAGAAAGTCGTTAACCTCTGTGTATGGCAAGTGTCGCCGTTATTTTGAACCTGAATGACTCAAAAGGGTTCGCTCTTGGCTATCTTCTGGAGTGCGGTTCGTGAGATTTATGTGGCTGGTACATGCCCAGGCACAGCTTCATGCCTTTCCTGTATTTTTTTCTCGTATCGATGCGATAACTGTCTCCCTCTTGGACGTGAGAGGCAAGTTCCAACCACCTCAAAGAACCTGCCTGACCGATATGAGTTCGATGGCCGTTGACCGTGCAGGAAGCTTCTAGGCGCATACTATACTTGCTATCGTGTACATTTATTAATTCGTTTCGCCGTTTGCAATAGAATCGCCTCTCAAATTGCCGTGCGCGCCCCGCTTGTCAGTTACTTCAGTACCCGCCGGATCTTGGCACGACGACCCTCGGAGGAACTGTTGGGTTATTCAGGCGCGGTGATTTGTGGCAGGGTACATACTTAGTGCCGGTGATGGGTCACTCATGTCGTAGCACCACGTGATACCGGCAAGTAGGTTCTGCTTTGGTAGAAAGGGTTACACAGAAGGACGTGAAACCTGCAGTAAGTTATGGAGACGCCGTCAGCCGTAGGAATCCCCTCCCAAAAAGGTAATTCTAAATAAATTTATAAATGACAAAAAAAAATTAGATAAAAACACCGCATCACGCCCCGTCAGACAAGTCTGGCTGCTTCGCTTCCATTTTTGCCCCGGTGGAACAAAAACAAAGATCGTCACTGGTTTTGTTCGGATGACAAAGCCGCATCGTGGCCATGGGGCCTCAGGGGTAGGTCTTTGATGGAAAAAATCAATACAAACGCCGGCAATATAGTAGATTCGTGAGTCTCGAAGCCGAAAATTTAATCTGAGACCTTGCCTACAGAGCACATATCATCGCCCAACATTGCGGTTATTACGGTGATGCGGCGGCAGCGGCTAATACCAACAACGAGGGAATTCGACAACAAACATCCTTTTTACGGGAAAGAATGCTAATGTAGCACCCGGGTTGCTAACAAGTTCGTGCGAAAGAGGGGAACGAAAAAAAGAGGTAAAGTGATATAATATTCCGATCCTGAAATCCCGAAGGTTCGACTCTTTTGGGACCATCGCTAATGAGAACGCAGCCTTCACGGATTAAATCGTTCGTCCGAAAAGGCAAGGTTTTGGGGCCAAAATCGAGCTGTGGGACAATACGTCAACACGTCATGTCTCTCCACATATGCGGCAACTTGCCAATTAATGGTGGTCCAATCTTAGGGACCAGGGTGTCTGTAGTAGAGTGAGGCTTTGAGACAGGGTCAGGAGGCCAATTTTGTCACGCGGCAGGCTGAAATGGTCAATTGAACCGGGTGGGATGCCACTGTTCGGACTCGAAGTGCCGCATATGATCAAACGAAGATATGATGAGTTGTACAAGTAGAGATGCGGCCGCGTATCACGGTGTAGAGCGTGTCCTGTGCGACGTCGCTGGCGTGCAGGCCATGCGAATGGGGATCAGAACGAAAATGGACTAGCAGTTGAGGGAACCAAGCTATCACGTTGACAGAATGGGGGATCAGACTACGGCGGTCACAGCGTGCTTGATGAGTCTGGGGCCGAGGGACATTGCAATGCCGTTGCTGTGATACACGCTATGGCAAAGCTCCAAAGCTACTACTACCGAAGACGCCTAAAACAAGGTGATCTGATATGCAGAAGGTAAAGGTACATATGTTGAAGCGAAGTGGGCCAACTGATCGGGGATTACGTGTGAGCGAGGCGCAATTTAAAGCATGGAGCCTGGACGGAAGAAGTCACAGCCCAATGAAATCGTAGCGCGGAAATAACAAGTTGGGCAGGCGGGCGCGGGCGCGGGGTCAGAAAGGCATGTATGGATTCGGGTGTTGGTGTTGCAAATGGGCCGGGGTTGCCGGAGGACGAAGAACCTGAATTGAACAGCCACATGAGACAATGGACTGGCGTTCTCTTGAACGGATACGGATAAAGAAGTGAACAGCAACAGCATGAATCATTTGAATCGTAGTTCATCATGTTGCTTCTGAACGCGTCAAAAACACGTCCTGTCACGCGTTGGTCACTCGGCTCGATTCTGGACTCTAAAATTACACATAAAATAATGATAAAATAATGGTTCGAGACAGGGAATACCACCGAGCCCCTTAGCAAGCCAACAAGGAATAGGTAATGAAATTCGATTGGGACGCTGCGATGGACGCCCTGCCTGTCAGTCCATCAGGGATAAGATATCTATCAAAACTGATTGCACAAGAGGTGGCTTTGTGCAATACGAGGCAGTCAAGCGGTTGAGAGCGCAGTGCCAGGTGTCGGCTGTGCAGTCATGTGCATGAGTCATGGAGGTTTGTTAGTATGATAATTAACTACAACAATACAAAGTAATTTTCGAAGAAAGAATATACCGAAGGCGGCGGCGGCGGCGCAGGGGGGTGAGGAATATCGCTCGGGTTTTCCAAGGAGTTAGAATTCAGGGGAGAGCACGCCTAAGAGGGAAGACATGTGGCAGCGTGGCCTGGAATCCACCACGGCCAAGTTGGCTGTCCCAGCGGGGGGGTCTGAAAGCGATGAGGGGAAAGAGGTGGGGTGACTAGGCGAATACCAAAAGCGGATAGTCACGTGATGTGATTGAGTTAGCGAGGCCCGAATAGGTAAAAGGATAAGGGTAAGGCTATGGGGAATCCCTGGAAAGTCCCCTGTGCCGAGCGTGCCGAGGAGGATTTTGAATCGGGACGATTTGGTAAATCAAACGAAAGGCTGACGGGCAAGTCAATCTGAGAAAAAAAAATCAAAGATCTGCTAAGTGGGCGAGCGGTTTGGCGGGCAGGAAGCGGGGTCGGAGGCGCTGCTGTTACTCCTACCAACCCTTACAGTAGTACCATCGCGGCTGCCACTTCGCACATCCCCTGTATTTATATTTTTTTTGTCTCTAAGCGGAGAATGCATCCACGTCCGCAATTTTTACTTGTACAAATCCTTTCAGACACCTCCTTTTTTATAAAATGATCATGGTATCGTTCATCCGTTGTCCCCCCCTGCGTTCAACGTCAGCGGGTCTCTAATGGCTCTCTATACTCCTCCGTCCATGCCGCGTACCCCTTCTTTGCTCTGCCCACCCCGTGGGCCGCTCCCCTCTCTACCTGCAGAACTCCTCGCACCTTGGTCTGCAAGTTCTTGCAGACATCCAAGACTCTCCGCCCTCCCAACTCCTCCCATGTCTGCAGCCTTGCCTAGGCTCATGCCGCAGTCACACCCCCACGTCACATCCTTGCCACCGATAGCACACTTCGATCGCCAGCTGTCCACCATGCATCCCGGTGCGTCTGCTTATCGCGTCCTAAACACCTCGTCTGTTTACATTTACCTCCTACAGTAACGCCACCCCGAACGCGGGACGCGTCCAACTGGGTCAGATCAGCACCCCGTCCAGTTCACCCCCGCTCGCCTAACATGGTCCACGACAAGCCCTCCGAGCCACCCTTTCAGCCAATATCGCCACGTGACGCGTCACATTTTATCGACTGGTTCGATATCTCTCTCAAGAGACCAGCAAGTTTTGTCGCGGAGAAGACCTGCGAGATGGTCTGTTACTTGTGGTTTTCTACCTCGGCACCCTCCACCGTGCAGAGGACACAAATACCGTCTCCCCCTCACTCGCCCGAAACCCCCTCCTCCTCGTCGCCTTTGCAGTTCAATCCATCGACCACCTTTGTCCAATTCATGCAAAAGTTGCTTGAGACTACTCAAGTCAGCCAGTCAGTCATCGTCTTGTCTCTCCATTACATCTGGCGCCTCAAGGAACGCAACCTTTTCACTGCTGGTCTTCCTGGAAGCGAGTTTCGTATAGCGGTGGCTGCCTTGATGATGGCTAACAAGTTTCTTGACGAGTAGGTCTTCTTTCCCTTTCGCTCCTTCGTTTCTCTCTCTAACGCGTTTCAGTAACACATACACCAACAAGACCTGGTCAGAGGTCTCGGGTATAGACTTGGCCGAGATTAATCGCATGGAGAGAGAGTTCCTCGTCGGCGTTGACTTTTCTCTTTACGTCTCGGGAAAAAAGTATGAATCGTGGCTTAACTTGCTCAAGGGTCTCGTTTTGGCAAAAGAAACCGAGAGCCACAAATGGCGCAGGTCGCGCACACGGTACCGCAATGGACGACGGTTGCAGCCTGTTGCCTCTACCCCTGCCATGCGCACGGCGCGACCAAGGTGTCAGTCAACGACTCATCGAGCACGCTCGAGTTCCCCTGTGCAATTCTTTCAGCCGGGCTTCTCTACGAATAATGCGACCCGGCCGCGTCTGCTCATCAATCCACCACCGTCGCCGTCTCCTAACCCGGGCTCGAAGCGTTCAGCTGCAGATGCATTCTCGCCGACTTCCACGTCTTTCAATGAGCTGCCACCCTTGAAGCGCCCCACTGGGATGACTTTGCACATTCCCGAAAATGGCTTTCCTACTGGCCCTAGCACCGCGTCTCCTCTTGAGCCACTGCAGTCCTTCGCTAAGATGTCGCTCTCAACGTCTGCTTCTTCGCCACACAACGCACGCACTGCCTCCTCTATTCAACCTCTGCCAGTCACGCACGAGAATAGACCTCAGACGTTGGTAGCTGCGTATCACGTAGACAGACCCGTGAACGTGCCACAGGTACATTGCTTTCCATATATGCGTTGTAAATTTCTCATCTTAACTTTACAGAATCTTTACTACTATTCACTAGCTGGGTCGTCCATCGGTACAGAAGCAGAGCAAGAGCGTATGCAGAGGAAAGCTCGTCTGCGGCGTTTCCAACCTCCTCCCTTGGCTCCTTCCTACCCACCCCCTCTGTCATACATGCCAATTGACATCCAGTCAGCTTCCGTGAGCCCACACGATAGCCACCTGAATGTCCGACAGGCACCGCTACCACACCTTAACGATGCAATCTGGTCGCGAAAGCTCCCTAAACTACTGCCTCACATCTCCCCGGCAGACAGTTCGTTACAGCTTCCGCCGTTGAGGGAAAACATGGTTCCCTCCGCTCCTTTCGCGAATGCCGGTCCACCGGGAGTGCACTTCTACGCATCCAGTCAGCGGGCATCGCCCGTGTATCCTTATAATTGGTCATATGGCAGAAAGTTCTGATCCTATCTTCGTTTTAATACTGTTACATTATCACTTTCCTATCTAATCCTTCACTGCATTGGCCGTTACGAGCACTCGATTCATCCTAGCATAGATTCAGTCACCTGCATTGTACCCATTCTGTTGCATCTTCACACGCATTCCATCCCGATGAAGTTACATTACGCTATTCCTTACATAACTACTGTACAAAAGTTGACAGTCTTGCTTGTTTGTGTTTTCGACGGACAGCTGTGTGCGATCGAACGAACTAAATCATACTACTGGAACATGACCCATATGATCAATATGACCTCTCCCAGGTTTAAGTTTTCATCTTGAACACGGCGCGCATCATTTGGAGTTGACATCGCGTTCTGACAGTTGGAGTAAGCCATAATTTAAACTCAATGTCACCACGTTGCAGGAAATCGTCGCAACGCCTCGCGTGCAGTTGTTCCTTGATTCACGCCAGCAACTTTGAGGAGGACACGACGCTGAACCCCATTTAGGTTCGCAGTGCCGTGCGACCGACCGTTAGATCAAGAACTAGACGAGTCGCATGCACTGCCCAGGACACAGTACGTCCCTAGAGAAGATCGGGAACATCGAACCTAGAATTTGTGGTAGCGCCGGTTATTGTTGGACTATTTGCTACGAGGAGAGGGGTTAATACTCCCACAGCAAGCCCATACGGTTAATGCAACCTGGCTTCCTGTTCTTGTCATTTATCACAGGTGGGCGCGTTCGGTCTAGAAGGCATGGATGACATACACAATGTAACGGTCACTTTTTCGGCGCGATCTTTTTTAGTCCTATCGGAAAGGTTCGGATAGAGGATGAACGTGCGGACGAAGGGAAGGCTATATATTGCTCTTGGTATGTAACTGCGGTGACAAGACAAGAGCGTAGCCTCCGATCATTTTCAGCTGATCATCGTTTCTCACCTCGCCGGTCAGCGCGGAACGGGAGTGGAATTTATTCGGGAGATGTTGGAAGCCTCAAACGCTTGCGTGAAAAAATAACCGGACAGTAGCCCCGTAACTGGACACGACGGTTTCACCACCCCAGGACGCGAACGATCCAAATGGCCGCTACTCACGAACACCGCAAAAGATAGCCTTGTTTCTGTTGAGACCCATGAGCCTCGAACCGACTATCGCTGTTCAGTACCTCAACAACGGCCGAGCGTGGGTCAGAGATCACAACGTTTACCTCCCGTGAGCCCCGAGGTAAGTGCAGCGAACACGCCATCCCTACGAGCTTCCTGTGGAAAACGGAACTTGAGTATGGAGCTGTGTCTACGTTCTGAAGCGCGCTGACCCTGATGGCGAGTCTACGGAGATCTCCCTCTTTTGCTGAAGACGCTGGTTCCGACATTGCCGTCCCTCGCTCAACCTTCTTCGGGCTTATAGGTGGAAAGAGATTTTATTTATTTAAATATTTCTTTTTGTAATAAATAATAAATAAAGAAGTTCTCCCCGACGACACGATAATCCCGCAATCGTCATGTCTCCGGGCTCAAAGCTACGACACGGTGCTAATTTGCAAACAGTGTATGACCAGATTCAAGGCAGGTTCTTCCCTTATCCTACCCGTTTCACCCGGCAGATGGAAAATGGGCGGCACCCCCAGATTTATTGATCAAGATCAAACCCAAGCTCAACAACAATATCCTGTCCGACGATGATGCACACGTGGTCAAGGACCTCCATCATATTACATCACTAGCCCAGTCTTTTTCCGGGCTGCGGCCCAAGTCGAGCAAGAAATCGCACCTTGCCGATACACTCGATCAGGAAGGTACGTACCTACAGCCTCTCTCATGCCCCACGCCTCGTTCTCAATTTGTCAAAAGGTGTAAACCTTTGGAACGCCTCCGGCTTATTCCGTCAAGGTTCCGATGGTAACTGTCGTCCTATCACTTCAGCACGTAGGGCATTTCGGAGATGCGTGCCGCGCGCTATCTAACCATACCATCCATCAGTGCGCCTTGCGGGTTTCCGTTTGATGGAAGCTGGTTTGGAAGCGAAACCTACCATCGAAGGTTCGTTCCTATGCTCGTAAAGTTTGGGCCTCTCTCCATCCCCCTTGACCCCCAATTACAGCCTTGTTGCATTTGCTCCAGATAGCTTGCAAGGCAAGTATAGCGCTGTCAGGTACGTCACCGTAACGTGGCACACCGGTCCATGTGTGATTATTCGTACCGCGGACGCAGAGGTCGGAAATAACGAATCGGCGGCATGCCTTCTGACGTGCGCGGCCAAGGTTATTGTTATAACTCGTTTACGTTCCGGTCCGTGGCTTCTTACACGTTCGTACAGTATGAAGAAGCACTGAGAAACATGGATGATCCGGACGGTCAACATTTGCACGCCAGAGCACGGGTCGCCATAGTGTATTTCTCTAGCAGGATGGAAGTTGTGAGGCTCTTACACTTTTTCTGGCGTGGGCACACACTGATATATATATATATATGGCAATTCCGGTTCGACGTACACCCAGGCCTGGAGGGAAAAGAATGAGGGACTTGCGACATTCATGGCTGACAAGATCACCGGTTCGGGTCTTCAGTCTTCATCAAACCTGTCAACTGGGAAGACTCATCCTTTTGTGCACAGAAAATGATAGACAATTGGCATTGCTCTCCATCCGTGACGTAAGCGTGCGATAATTAATTTTCCCCGGCGCAGCTCACATGTCATCGTTCCACTTAGCGAGAAGTGTTGGTAGGAAAGTTGCTTGATATCGGTAAAGCGATATTACGCACTTGTACGCGGAGCGGGAAACCGCTTGAAGAAGGGAACAAAGCACAGGAAGCCCTACGATGGTTGAAAAAGGCATTCCAGGTAATCGAACAGTTGAATGGGCCGGCCACACCCGAACTATTGGAACTCAAGGTCCGTAACTTCTGGATATGCTTCGGTTAAGGACTATGAAGCATATTTGCCCAGCGATCTGTTCTCAGGAGCTTGGGTAAGACGTGGATATGACTGAATGTGGAACTCCATCATGATCAATTGTGCCAACGTTACCCTAGCCCGTGGATACTTCCTGGCTTCATCACAAGACCCGGAAAATCTAGTGCGCGCTGAGACCGCACTCGATGAGGTTATCGCAACCATCGATACTTCCGTAGAAACCGTGAGCGACTAACTTCCTGCAACACCACCTTATTCGTGATTTTTTCACACGTTATACTTAGGCAAGCTCCGAGCAACAGCAACTCCGCTGGATGAAGTTGGCTGTGGTCAAGCGGCGGAAGGCTGGGGATACCATGATTCATCACGGTAGGTTTATATTTCCTGTTTTGTGGCCTTCTTTGGTATCGAAAAAATTAATTGTGTGATATTGCAGCTCTAGCGTCAATTATTGACAACATGTCCTTTTCTGAGGGAGAGCTGACTGAGTCAGACTAAACATGTGTTGCATTTCGTTCGCTGACCCTCGTTTCTAAAAGCATGCTTCAGGAACTGCGAACCCTTTCTCACCATCAGTATGTCATAGTTCCGGGTCACCTCGTTTGGTTCGTCAGGCCACGCCTTATCCTTATCCCACAGTGATCTCGTGACCGCCGCAACGAGGAACTGTCTACGCAAAGCGATAGCTTGCTCTGCGACCGTTCCTTCTATCGAGAAGCTTCTCGTTTCCTTACTGTTTCATTGTTCGAAAAGCGGTGAGCACGCCACGGCGCTGAAAGATCTAGAAGATTCCTTCCAAGGCAGTTATCATTTCCCGATAATCCCAATCATACGCAAATTTAGTGACCAGAGATCCGGCCCTGCTTTCTCCTTTAGAAATTTGTGCATCTGATATAGAGCTCTCCAAGCCTGGCGCGGCCGTGTGTGTCACTGTATGTTTCAACGTTCTTGCCATGCCATGCCGTAGTTTTAAGGTTTCTCTCTTAGTTGATATGGCAATATGGGGACCGCCATTACCATGCTTCACGCTGGGCAGAAGCAGCTGACTGGTTTATGTGTGGCACTCACACCATCTTCTCCAGCCTTGGCGCATCATCACTTTCAAAATGTCTCCGGAAAGCCGCGATGTGTCAACTTCAACAAAAGGAGTATGACCGAGCGACGGCCACGATTAGGCGATGTCCTCATAACGGCGCAACTACCCGTTATGTGGCGTTTCTGATTGCGGTACGGCAAGGTACGTGCGCAGCAAGTCGGTTGGTGTGGCGTAATTGGCCGTTGACGGGTATTCAGGCTTTGAAGGTGATGGTAACTCGTGACCTTCACCCTCATCCCGTGTTGTGGCTAACAAACACCGATATTGTCAGCAACTAAAGCGGTCAAAGAAATGGTCTCGGCTCCCGATTTTGATCGTCGGATGCTCCTCCTTGCTTGCAGACTCTCGCATGATTCCGACCTGAAGGGACTACTGTTATCTGTGCTTATGCAACTGCTTGATACACTAAATTTCCGCGAGAGCGTGGATACCGTAATGGAGTCCATGACGCTGATCAGGTGTATCATCAGGCTAACCCTCAAACTCCTCGGAGAGCCAGGTGCAAACGTGTAAGTCGGCAGCCTTTTCTTGTTATCTTGGGTATTCACCCTGTTAGACGTTCCCTCGTGAGAACCTTGCTCGATTACTTCAAAGCCGGTGCGTGGGCATGCCATACGACTGACCTAACTATAATCTACCGTTACAGCCAAGTCGCTGGTCGAATCTGTGACTGACGAGAATGCAACGATGGTGATCCGAGACATTTCGTGGCTCTGGCGAACCGCATACAACTCCGCTATCGATGGCTGTTCCAATTGGGACAACCAAGGGGAACAAGTGTCCGAGGCATTCGATATAGCAAGGGAGGTCAGTGTTCTCCATTTGTGATCAGCTTAGGGAATCTAAATCACTGAACTATCTACAGCTCCTTGAGCTGTACATATCTAGGGTTGTTACGGAGGTGGAACCAAGCGCTTATTTCTATGTTGCGAACACCTCCTTTGCTGCGACGTCGGGCCGAGGTATAGCATCCCCATTTAGTTTTATTCGCATTGTTGCTCATTGAAGGCCAAGTGATCCTCGCACGTCAATGTCTGTCACGAGACGATGTTCCGACGGTAAGTCTTTCGGTGATGTCCTCTCGTGGGTTGACCATCCTGTTAGGGAAACACCGCGGAAATGCTCTTGACGGAGATCAAGAGCTGCAGGGCCAGACTTTCCGATCTACTTCCCAAGGTACCTGTCGACAATCAGCCACTGATCCACTCCTTTTTGCATGTGCTGCGAGTTTTCGGTGTGGAGACGGCTTCGCGATTAGGAGATTGGGGGTATGTTTTGAGTACGATCAAGGTGGGTAGTTCATGACCCCAAAAATCCGAATGGAGTCCTACTCTCAAGCTCAGGAGGCTTCACGCACAGACGGCCAAACGTTGAACACGTTTGAGGCCTTCTGCGACATTTTGGTTAGCCCTCTGGCAACCAGCCGACTTGTGCCAATTGAATTTCTATTTACAGTGGGAGGACAAGACTTGCCCAGTCAACGGCATGGATGGCTCACTCATTTACGTTCTCATATATGCTAATAATTGGCTCCCCCACAGTGTTATACGACGCTCTAGAGGTACGCATCTCGCTCGATCCCACGATCCTGTGATGAAGGCTCAATTCAATCTCAGGGTATACTGCACGCGTGCCTGAAGAATAGCCACCTATCCCTGGAGAGGTTTTCACGGTGGCTACGATCAATATGCACCATTCTGCTGTCGCAAGGCACTGTGGCTGACCGATCGAAAGCTATCCAATATATCGAACAAGCTAGTGCTGTCTTGGAAGAACACGGGAACCTTTCGGAAAACGGTAATCCCGTCCGTGTCTGTGTGATTTCGACATCCTGCTCTTGTACTAATGATCTCGTGGACCTGAAAAGCTCTATCCAGTAGACGAACGGCTCTGGCTTCTCAGCACAGCATACAATACGGGAGTGGAATGCTTGCAGTCCGTGAACCCCTAGTCTAGTTTTGGCTGACATCGAGCCCCGTTCGTGTCTAGCGCTTCCTTGGCGGACGAAGCTAGACGATGGTTCGAATGCTCCACCGTTCTTTGTCGATTTGTTCCGGACGGCAGGCAACGAGCAGAAAAGGTATGTCTGATGGTGGCAAACCATTGCGCTCACGATACGACACCGCCCACTCCGGCCGTCTCTAGATTTCCAAGGCTTACACCGAACTACTGGCGCGCTACACCGGCCGACGCGTCCGTTCTCCCGCCTGACGACCGCCTGTATCCACTGTCGTCTTCCTTTTAATTGTGTATTATTCACCCCATGTCACTCGTGTTTTGTTGTACATTAATTTTCCGTGGCAATTTGATCACTTTGACAAGGGATCACTGTTCCCCGTAGTCTCTGAGCTGGTACAATAACACACGCCCACGACTGTTTCCTACAACGATGTATTCGCTCGCAGTCGAAAAGTCCATCGCAGTGACGTGGCCCAGAGGCGTGCTCGTCGTCGGCCAATTTCCGAATGCAGTGAGAGACGGGAGGTGAATCTACCCATTGTGGATATGAACAAAGAGAAGACGAAAAGGGGGGGGAGGGGATAATGCGACGCACCAAGCGCATTTGATCCTTTTTGACGGTGCTCGCCATGGCAAGCAACTGTGAGTCATGATTGTAGCACAGGCACGAAATGTTGGTCGTCAGATTACCCAACGTCTTCAGGGGCTTTGGCTTAGAAGCCTCATGCGACAGGGTGTTGTCCGCACTATATACATTGACGAGGCCTGTATTGGATCTAACGAACCAAAAAAAGTTACCGTCTGGTGATGAGCGCAGATACTGGGGGGCTTACCCTATGGCGAGGTACCGCCCAAGCTGATCGCCGCCCATGATGCCGCTCCCGAAACCGCCCTCGTCCTGCCATCGCTTGACGCACCGCCGTTGACCGACGTCCCATACGTAGACCTGGGAGTCATCGGTGAGACTGAGGAGCTCGGTCGATCGTCCGTGCGACCCGCGCGACCACCAAAGGGAGCGGATCGCGGCGTTGGCCTTGAGCCCGGCGACGACCTGCGCTGCACCGGACCGCCAGTCCACGAGGTGGATGTGTCCACGGCGGCCCGCTACGGCGAGGACGTCACCATCGGGACTAAAGGCGCAGATGTCCATGGCCCCGTCTTGGTTGGTGCCGAACGTGGTTCCCCACAGGCCGCGCGGGGAGCGATGGGAGGCGCCGGATTGAAGGTCGTACGTGTAGTAAAAGGGACGGGGGCCGGTGAGAAGGATGGAGGAACCGCTGGGGTGGAACACGGCGTTCGTCAGTGGGAGTGAAGGGATGTGGAGTGTTTGTGCGTGCGGGTTGGTCAAGCCATCGACCTGTTGCCCGGTAAAAAAAAAAAAGAGATCAGGGGTACAAGGGACGGGACGTACATGAAAGAGACGGAGACGTCTATCCGTGCTGGCGGTGAGCAGGACAGGGACCTGTGGAGAGGGATGGAACTGAAGAGATTTTATTTCTCCCTCGGCGGGTGCGGCCTGGTTAGCGTCGCGTAGACGATCGACGGATATGATTCCTGGTGTCAGCGTTTTCGACTTCCTCCCGCCCGATATGCCTCCGGTCGAAGCGAGCAGATCCGGGAGGATATCCTCCACCTCGTCTCCTAACTCTGACCCTGAAGCGGAACGGCGACGCTTGGGGTGCAGTTTTTTGCGGGCATTGGACGCCCAGTCTGGGGTGGGGTTGATTTGTTCGTATTGTCTCCGTAGCCTGCGTTCGTACTCGCGTCCACCGACGGTGTCTTCCGCAGGGGCATCGCGAAGTTTCCGCAAGCGAGTGTGTGATGCGAGTGATACCTGTATGTTAGCATCGTCTGAATCTATCCAAGCAGGTGCCTTGCGAGTTCCTGGTTGAGGGGTATTCCGAAGAGACGTTCCCTGAGTGCGTTCTGTGGTGGCAGAATCATCTAGGGTCTCCTGCTCGTGAAGAGGGACTTCCTCCACTGCCCCCTCGGTATCAGTCTCAGTCTCATTAGACGCATCGAGCTCTCCGTCTACAGCGGAGGCCGTGATGGACGAGGAACCGGCGTTATCATCAATGAAAAACAGCTTGAGACCACGCACGTCTCAGCAAACACGGTTTAGCCGTATCGAAAAAGAGGCCGACGTACATCTGAATCAAGCATGTTCTCCAGTTCTTTCAAATGTGCTCCTGGGACGCCATCTTCGTTATCGGAAATGACGACTAGAGCCGCAGCAGCGTCGTTCTCGCGACGTTTGCCTTTGGTGTCTGCAGAGGGTACGC
Source organism: Rossbeevera pachydermis (assembly GCA_038090155.1). Taxonomy (NCBI): domain Eukaryota; kingdom Fungi; phylum Basidiomycota; class Agaricomycetes; order Boletales; family Boletaceae; genus Leccinum; species Leccinum pachyderme. The sequence continues at coordinate 36,053 of JBBPME010000030.1, forward strand.
CGAACAAGATGCTCTCCAGGTGTCGTTCCTCATCGTCCTTGTTCGTGTCATCGACCAACGTGCGGGTTCCGAGGGGTTGGATGGTATTTTTCTTGGAGATCTTTTGACGCTTGCGAGACTGTTTTGGCATCGTAAAAAATTGTGGACGATGGTGGTAGTGGCTGTGCAAGCACCTAACCCGCCGAAACCAGGCAAATTGCGTTAAGCGTGTGTCATTCGAGGTCCAGGTCTGTTTCGAATTGACGCGAGAGTACGTTTGACAGAGGGGTTGCGACGTTCTGTGCTACATAGCAAGCTAGTCCAGCGTTGTGAGTCGACCCTGCCTACCGCCATCATGATTTAGTAGCACGGAAGCAGTTGGTGGACCCTTTTTCTGCTGTTCGTGTCCGGCTAGATACCGAAGACTAGGCTACGGTAACGTCACACCATGGAAACTAGTATTGTTCGTCGAAGCCATAGTGATCGTCACCGTCCCTCCTTGAGAGACAGCAGGAGCCGAACTTCTCATGAGTTGGCAAATACATTCAACAGCCTCAATTTAATCCAAATATGACCTAGAGAGATGGCTAATAATATTGGGATGTCAGGGGTTCAACGAGTATGGAGACTCTAGGATCGCTCAACAGCCGAGAATGCGCATTCCCTCGCTGTTTCAGATTATTCCCCATCGGTGAGGTCGGAGCACAGCGATTTTTCTCATCCCTCGTCATTGCTCGGGTGCCCGTTCGTGGGTGCGTTCAACGTCGTTGACAGTAACCACGCTGACGATCGCAGCCTGTTGATCGCTGTTTACCTCGGCCCACTCTTTTCGTTCGTTTCCCTTCCATCCTGTGTATACTCCTCTCTCTTCCGTGGGGCCCAGCGCTCTTTTGTACTAATTCTGCATCATCATGGGCATATGCTTTTCAACGAGGGGCTTTGTGGACGTATCCGACGACGATAAACGCAAACATCGCGAAGCAGAGAAGATGATAAAGGAGGTCCGTCCCTCGTCCTCCCCTGTCATGCATCCCCCTAACCTCCTTCCTAGGCAAAGTCGAAGATGGCCACTCAGGTCAAGGTTAGTGCTAGAGAGGCCGGTTCACATCCCCCCCTGACCGTTCTTCCCCTCAGGTCCTTCTCCTTGGCTCAGGCGATTCAGGGAAATCTACCATTCTCAAGGTGCGTCTGCTCGCATGAACACCCCCATATAATCTCACTGGGGCACTCTATCTCAAACAGCAAATGCGTCTCATCCATCGTGTCCCCTTTTCACCCGAAGAAATCGAGAACTACCGCCAGCTGGTTTTCAACAACCTCACAACAGGCATGGCGTACGTTTTAGATGCCACGGAGGACATGGGTCTTGAAGTTGCCGAAGAAAATCTGCCGTTTGTCGACATCGTCAGGAATGCGCGCGATCCTCAACCATATCAATCATATCCGAGAATCTACTACGAGCCTCTGAAAACTCTCTGGACAGACAAGGCCGTTCTGAAAACTTATGAACGAGGGAACGAAGCCGCCCTGCCCGAAAAGTATGCCTCGAGTTTCATCAATTCCATCCTCGTGTTAACCGATATCCAAAGTTTGGCCTACTTCTTTCCACAATTAGATCGCCTTTTTGAAGACAACTACAATCCCACCGAACAAGACATCGTTCAATGCCGAGCACGCACAATCGGCATCACGCAAACCACGTTCCAGCTCAAGGATCATGAAATGCTGATGGTCGACGTCGGTGGCCAGAAGAGCGAACGAAGGAAGTGGATCCATTGTTTCCAAGACGTAACGAGTATACTATTCTTGGTCAGCTTGAGTGGCTATGACCAATGTCTGGTGGAAGATCGAGATGCTGTACGTCCCTCGTTTGCGGTCTCCTCCGATTCTTACTCCGCCTCGAAGAACCAAATGCAAGACGCGATGACGATCTGGGATTCCATATGCCACTCCCAGTGGTTTAAGCAGACATCAATAGTGAGTACATCATACGCCTCAACCATCACGTTTGCTCTTACAACTCGGTGATAGATATTATTTCTCAACAAGGATGATTTATTCCTAAAGAAGATCGCTCATTCTGATATTAAAAGCTTTTTCCCCGTACGATTTCAATATGTTGCCGTTGCAACCAGCTTTACGTTGACGCGTGCCCTTCCTAGGACTTTGAAGGCGAACGAGGGGACGCTAAGGCGGGCCGTGATTACTTTAGAAAACGATTTGCGAGACTGGCGCAGAAAGCAGGTCGCTCCAAAGAGCGGGAAATATATGTGCAGTGGGTAAGAATATATGTTTGCTTACAAGTGCTCAGTCGTCGCTTTGTCAGTGTAACAACAGCAACAGATACGGCGATGTTGAGGGTGGTAATGGCTGCCGTAGAAGGTACGTGTGCTTGGTGGTGCCATTTTTGGGTTTGCTGATCACTCCTGAGCAGAGTGAGTCCTATTTCTCCATTGTCCTATCTGTTAGAGTTTGGTCTGTTTTCCCCAACCGTGCGCTCATCTTTTCATTTCTTGTGCCACCATTCTATGTTTCACAGCATCGTTCTTCGATCCAACCTCGAAGTTGCGGCGCTGATCTGATCTGTTTATTTCTATTCTGTACTTCACGCCGTCACTGCATTTCCTTCTTTGTCTTGTCCCTGATGTCATCGCCGCCACCTTGTTCTGCTTCCGCCTGATCTCGATGGATTGATTATAGACTTGATCATACCCCCCGAATTTGTATTCTTCCTTGGTTTTTCGCCTCTATCGTGCGGTTTTACCCCATACTGATCTTTTGATTCTTGTACGTCATGTCACGACACGTAATTGCGGATACCATACCAATACTGCTAATGTCGCTCAAATTCAAATCTCCCAACTACTTTGTGCAAAAATTTATCGGGAAATAGCACCATTGTTAGCAAAAACGTGAGTGACGTGAATTCAGACCCTTGATCGCTCACGCTTTCGATAGATTCGCCAAGTTTTGCTTTGATACGAAGTGTTCGGGGTTAATAATTTATTACGCGACCCTTTCGCTTCCATTACCTCCCTTGCGCGAACCGCTTGGAGAAACTTTATGCGGGTCCTACTTGACATGATTCATTGTCGGTTGTCCATAATCGAGGTTCTGCGTCTTCCCGGAGGAAGTTCCCGGTTGAACGGATTCGCCACGCCGGCGTGCTGTACGGATACTCGATGTACTTTGGATTTAAGATAGTATACATCTGGAATAGCTGGTAATTTTCCAAGGGTTTCTCTGATTTGGTTTTGCATTATGTTAGTAGAATACTCCCACGTATGTCCGACATCATAGGCAAGATTTTGTCGCTCCCAAAGACATCGGAGGCCTTCGCTGCTCACTGCTCGAGCGTCGTAGAGCGCACGACTGAACGCTTGGAATCGCACCCACACAAGACCCCACGTCTCGATCACGACTCTGACTCTGGCTCTGCAATCAGGTCGCGGGATCTCAAAGGCAAGGGTGTAGAAAGGAGCGGACCCATCAGGATACAGGTGCACATCCTCACGCGTGAGTCCTTTTACGGGGGCGATGATCACCACACGCTCATCTGGTATTTCCAGCAAAAGCTCCAAGTAAGGTCCTTCCCGACCATTTTGCGCTCCTCAGATGCTGCACGCGATACATGTTGACCCGGGGTGACCGAACTGATATGCTGCCGGCGACATTCGAGGATATCTATACCGCCTGTTGCACCCAAGTCCGCATCCCAGGACAGGGTGAGAAGCTCTACGATATGCTCGTCATGGAGGTCGACCAGTGTAACTTTCGCATGCGTCGTGAGCTCGAGGATTCGAGGAATGCCAAACTAATGGACTGGCTCGAGTACTTCGTCCAGGTCTGCGAGTGGTTCGAGAGCAAGGTGGTACGTCTCTCTTGACACGCTTTGGCATGCACATCGTTTCTTAAATTCGTTTCAGACGCTCTTGCAGTCCCTCTTGTCCTATCTCGACCGCGCGTTCATCCCAAAGGACCCGAAGCGCCAGAACATCCGGTTCGTGTCCGCCTCCCCCTATGTGGCCGTTGTGTTCTGACGTACTACCAATCCAAGCGACCTTGCCTTTTCGACGTTCAAGCGGCGCATATTGAACGACTCGCCGATAGTAGACTGTATCCGTGGAAGCGTGTTAACCTGGTTAGATTGGGAGAGAGAACACAGGTCGACTTTCCGACTTTCCTCATCGTTCATACGTGCTCATCCGCTGCCTACAAGGTCTGTTCACCCCAACCGCAAGGTCATCCAAGACCTAGTCTCGCACCTCCTTCTCCACGATATGTATGCCATCGTCTTTGAACGCCACATGCTCGAATGCACCCTGTCGTTCTACACCGGCGAGGCACGGGACAGGATCGCGAAGACAAACTTCAGCCCGGAACAGTTTCTGGTCCATGTCACCGAACGCACTAGCGAGGAACGGGTAAGGGCCGAAGCGGTCTGTGGCGGTATCGGGGAAACCGTCAAGGAGACCGTCCAAGCTTGCAGGAGGGGTTTGTTGGAGACGAGGTTGGACTGGGTTGCCAAAGGGGGTGCGTGTACTTCCCTTGCTTGCGTCGCCGTATACTATCTGACCTTCGATACAGCCATCGGCCCGCTCATGAATGCACAGGGTACGGAACAGCTTCGTTCGATGTATGCAGAGTTCGAGGCTCTCGACAGCCTGAGCATACTCTGTAGAGAGTTTAAAGCCTACATACAGGTAACGAGACGCCCGATCACGTGCGAGTCCTGACGAAATGATGGTCTAGACGAGCGTCGGGAACATAGTCAAAGACGTAGAGCAGGAGGAGGACATGGTCGAACACATCCTGACTTTCAAGATCTTTGCGGACCACGCACTCCAAAATTCCTTTGTCTCCGCCGCGGCCCCCAATTCGTCCTTTTCATACGCGCTCAACGATGCCTTTACGTTCGGGTTCAAGACTCGCCGAAACAAGCCGGCGGAACTCCTTGCTCGCCACCTCGACAAGCTCATGCGTCGCGGGCAACGAGACACGTCCGACGCTGAATGGGAATCCTTGCTGGAGAAGGTGCTGGTGCTGTATAGATTCACCGATGATAAGGACGTCTTCAGGACCTTCTATATGAGGAACTTGGCGAGGAGACTATTGCTCGAAAAGAGTGCATCGGACGACTTTGAGAAAGGAGTGCTGAGAATATTGAAGGAGAGTGAGTTGCCCCCCCTGCAAGTTTGAGTTGAGAGAGGATTGACGACCTTTTTTTTTTTTGTAGATTACGATCCCGAGTTCGGGCAAGGAGATCACATGTTTAACGATCTTGCTCTCTCGAGGGAAATTTTAAGAGAATTCCATAGCCGAATATCGGAAACGAGCAGCGCTCGTAAGCTCTCGGTAATGGTTCTCCAACGGAGTGTATGGCCTTTTGCGGCGCGGAAGAAAGACGTTGATCTGCTTCCCTCTGTACGTTTTTCTGATGTTTCCAACGCTTGTTGAGTGCCAACGATGCATTAGATGCAAACCGATTTGTTGTCGTACACCAATTTTTACAAAGCCAAACACCAAGGACACAAGCTCGAGTGGGATCACTCCCTCGGCACGGCGACGATCAAAGGGAGGTTCAACAATGGGAATAAAGATTTGACCGTCAGTCTGTACCAGGCTGTGGTGTTACTCCTCTTCAACGACGAGACGGAGATCGGGTACAAGGCTATCCTAGAAGCTACTAGAATGGGTAAGGCAATCTAACGTCCAGCTTGAAGCAGGTAGCTGATATGTTCGGCTTCCACGAACCAGATGAGCCCGAACTGAAGCGGACCCTTCAGAGCCTGGCGTGTGCCAATAAAAAGGTGCTCAAGAAACGGCCCGTAGGCAGAGACGTCAACGATGACGACGTGTTCTATTTTAACGCCGAGTTCACGGATCCGAGGGCAAAGGTCCATATCAATTCCATTCAGGCGAAGGATACGGTACGTCCGGCGGGAGCCATTTTCAGCGTTCCATCGCACCCCAGGCAAATTCACTATTTTTTTTTAAACAGCCTGAGGAATCGAAACGCACGCAGTCGCACATCGACTCGGATCGCAAGCACTACCTCGACGCGGCGATCGTCCGGATCATGAAGGCCAAGAAAGAGTTGACCTACGAGGCGCTCAAGACACAAACGATCGAGGCTGTCAAGAACCATTTTGTTCCCGACGTGAACGTGATCAAGCAGCGGATTGGCGGGTTGGTAGACCAAGAGTACCTGAGGCGGGACGAGGACGACATGAACAAGTATAGTTACGTTGCATAAGGAACTGTACTGTTGGTAGGATCACGCAAAATCAAACAATTCTCTGGCTTGAAACGATTACTTACGTGCGTACCTTGATGTCGCAACGAGGCCGGTGGGCGCATTCCGCGGACCGAGGGAGACAGGAACGCAAACGCTCGAATTTCGAGGGCGTGCAGACACGTAATCAATCTAGCCATGACTTGACCACGTCTAGAACTACCGGATGCAAAACTGTGGTCCCTATCTGACGGCCCCGCGGAAAAAAAAAAGGAAAGAGAGGAAAGTGGGATAGGCTTGAACTGAGACGGACCGATCAACGGTGATGAGGTGAGACAACCCCTCAAGACAAAGACAGGGAGGAGGGAGGCAGCAAACGACACGTGCGTGGAATTCTGGAATGGAATGGAATTCGATCATCAACCCCTATTCGAGGACAAGTCGACCTCGGCATCGGCGTTGTCCAACAACGAACGCAAGAGTTCCGAGTATTGGCGATGGAGCCGTTCTAATGAATTCCGCCGAGAGGGGGGAGAGGACGTTGTGTGAGTTCGCGTTGTGGTTGTGTATATGAGAATGAGAACAGAAAATATACGAACTTGCGCGATCGACTGCTCGTATATACTCCTCGTTGGCCGCTGTCATGGCGGTTTCCATTGTTTCCAGACGGCGCGCCTGCAGACGAAAATGAGGTGGAAATTATAGTCCAGAAGGGAAGAGAAAGAAAGGGAGGGAGGAGGAGGAAGAGCCTCATTGGGGCGATGAAACGAGAGACTCGCCTGTATTTCCTCGGGTTCGGGAACGGGGAGAGACTGGATGAGCACTTCGATCTGTTTTGCTTTGACGACTAGGTCGTCGACGAGCTCTCGCTTGTTCGCTAGAACCGAGTGACCGAGTGAACAACAGCAACGAAGGGAAACGTCAGACAAAAGTAGAAGGGCGGCTGGTTGATGGGCGGAAGCACGGACTCACCGTCAAAGACCTCTGGCGAGTCAAACTTGTCTGGATGACGCGATTTCGTGATCGGTATTTCGGGGCTGACTTGGAGAAAGGTCGAGCGAGAGGTCAGGTAGGCGATGCTACTCGACATGATCATCAGGAGCTTGTGCGCGCGACGCCCAGGATCGTGCAGTCCATTGTCGATCGGAAAACAAGTGGTGGCAAGAAAACAAGAGGCATTTCGTTATTTCGTGGTCAGAGCAACCGTCGGGTTCGCCGTACTCACGCGTTGTATCTCATCCTGGAGCTGGGTAATGCGATCCATATGCGACAAATCCTGCAGCATTGCGCTGCAAATGCGGCAGAGGTGCGTCTTCCTTTTTTCTTCTTCTTCAGACAAGTCGAACAACCCAAGTCATTCGCTAGCTAATGTGCACATGAAGACAATGGTCGAGCAACAGGTAAACAACACACGAGAATTGCCTGACTTTCTCAGCCACAACGGTCCTCAATGACATGATATGAAAAGTATCTAAAGGTATATGTATATGATTCAAAGTATGCAGAAAAACCATTATCATCCATGTTACTGTCCGTCTGCGAATAGATACCCTTGGTGGCAACCAAAGTTTGAAACAACCGAAATTGATCACCAACGTAACCACGCTGTAAAAGTCTCCTGGAATCCATCTGGGTTGTCTTTTGCGTTGATGATGCCTTGACCTTCGATGGTGAGCTGGTAGGTCGTACCAATGGTCGAGATACTGTAAAGCGTGATGGCCGACATGTCATCAATGTTGAGAATCCCATTTTGACAGGTGTGGTTGGCAATGCAGTTTTGAGTGTAGTTCTATCGACAAGAATAAAAGAGTGAGGTCACATCCCAGTGAGCTCTATCTTGCGTCATACCTGGAAGAAGCTGTAGAATCCAGCGCCTGGTAGGAATGGTAAGACGAGCCTAGCCCGGATAGATGTAAAAACCGTACCAAAGAGTGTGATATCCCAGGATTGGGACACATACATACCCCATGCCATAGGGCTCGAATGATTAAATAAAGGGTCATGGTAATATGAATTGCTATGGTAGGGTCGGGGGGCCGGCGGGATTGGTTGATAGTAAGGCTAGTGTTGTTTCAGCTCAGGAAAGCAAGCATATCGCGGTCGACGATTGTCTTACAGTCTCGGTCTGCGCAAAACCAATCCAGTGGTTTTGCGCACCATGTAAATTATATTGGTAAAGGGCGCAGTGCTCAGCTGCAGGAAAAATGAGGCCTTAGCAAAGTTTGGAGTCCAAAAAACACACGTACATGCTGGTACAAATGTCAATAACGCAGATATTTCGACTAAGCTTATGACTTACCAGTGCCAATCATCCACACAGGTCCATAAGATTCTGATAGAATCCCACGGCCAGAGAATACACTTATCTGGTGTCCTTCTGGATCATCAAGGTCGTGGTCGGCATTCCAAACCCAAGTTCCCTACACCGACTCAACAAAGAGCGTTAAGTTGGGTACCCACTACTCACCTCGAGGTATGCGCTAGATCCCTGTGTCAAGTGCAAGGCCATAAAGGAACCTTGACAGTCGGCACTGAAATTGCCTGTTGGGCATTCCGCGAATTGTAGGTTGGTGCCAGCGGCTACGGTGAAGAGAACGTCAGGTCCCGCAAACTGATCATGTTTCGATACATACTTCCACCAAGACTATGCTTGGATCAGGATCAGTCGATTGCAAAAATTAGATACGAACATACCGGAAATGTGTGTCCCACATCCCCGCGCCACCTTGCTGGTCCCAAGGTTGATGTACGTTCCACTCGACAAGGATGGCACCAGGTGCTTTGGACACTTAGCACAGATCACGTGTGTGGTTTTGAACGACTTACCAGGCCCCACGGTGGAGAAGATCATGTCTGAAATCTCCAAGACCCCGTTTGACCAAGGCTCACCAGCTTGTACCATCACTCTAGGGTTAAACTGGTCCTCAAACTTGGCACCGCCACCAAGGATGACCGACCAGGCCTCTCCGACAACTTGCGAACCGGCAGGGATATAAAGGGTATCCGTGATATAGTATGTTCCGGCGTCAAAGAAAATGAGTTTACAACCAGCAAACTGTCAAAACTTTAGTTCTTGAGTCGAAAATGATAATGCCTCGAGCAAACCTCATCAAAGATATTCTGTAATGCTACAGTATCGTCCATGTAACCATCGCCAACGGCGCCATGCGCCTTCACGCTGACAATTTGATCCAGAGAATAGTCAGGATATTGAGGATGTCCTTTGCCAAAGATGTCACCCTCGGAGTTAATTATGTTCCACGGTTTTTGAGGTGAAGCGATAGTTCCTTGCTCATAGCAAGGCAACCCGTCTTTCCCAACATAAATATTACCTTGAGCCCAGGTTTCGATATACGCCGAATCAAGGGACCCCGGGAGAACAACTTGTCCATCTTGGACCCCGACTGCGACTGGAACATTGCGCAGATAGATATTATTTAGCACGATGGAACCTGCAAGCGTGCCGTTGCTTGCAGTCGTGGTTTGCACAAAAACGGGAGTATCCTCAACCTTCACATCGATTATGGCTTCAGAGCCGGTAGACTTAACAATCATCAACAATATGTACAAGACCAAAACAATATACACTCACCTGAGTCGCAGAGGTTGTTCCACCAGTTGTCAAGTTGAAGCCTACCTAAGGATTGACGGAGCGTTGACAGAGAACGAGTGACAAAAGGCATCAATACATACTGAGCAATTCTTGATGGACACGCCCTGGTAAGTCCAACCTGCCCAAGTGTGAGTACACCACGCACGAAACAAAAATAAAATATATACCCCAATTCCATGCGGCATGAATACCTTTAAAAACGTTAAGAAAGTGTAAGTGTAAGGGTAGCTGATACACTCACCGACGACCGCATCCTTTACAGTGAGATTCCGCACGGTAAACTGTTGGTTCCCAACATACATCCCATTCTTGCCTATCAAGATCAGCTGATTTGAAATTCATATTGAGAAGGATAGTACCTCCGTTGAAGACTATGTCTGGAGGCGATCTTTGAGCATACATCTATGGGAACACGAATTACATACCACCCATGAAACCACCGCTTTGAATTCACGAATTGAGTAGACATCATTTGGATCCCAAGAGTTCTTACCTCCCGTTCTCCATGTAGAGCCCTAACAAAATACGCGACGAGTCATGATATGAAACATCACCGTGAAACATGCGAATCTGTACCTTGGTGCTGTGTGCCATTTTCTCGTGACATTTCCACAACGACATTGATCAGTGAGGTTGCCTGTGATACTTGCCAGTGAATGCCGATTCCGGGTGCAGTAGCATTCATTCCGCGTAAATCGATCACCAAATTGCGGATAGAACGAAAGCTAAGTGAACCAGACCATTCGTATCAATTCAATGATTGCCGTGCAGGTTATCTGACGTACAAATTATTTTGATTGACAAACCACTGTGCACCACCACCGTTGGGGATATATGGGTCGGCATCTTGAAGGTTGGGTAAGCGTGAGACATATCGTTAACACATTGCTTACCAATTACAGCAAATCCCGTGAAGTTGGCAGACGCGAGCAGAGTCGGCGGCGTTCTGGCGTCACCAATCATTTGGGTATAGTAATACGTGTTGATGGACGAGGTCACCAGATATTCACTGCCAATCTATTCAGCAAGCGATCACACTATGCCATTAGGCTTCCGTACCCGGGCGGGAAATATATGATAGCTGGCGTCAGGCTTGCAGAACATCGGTTAGCGAAGTAGGGTTGCGGGGGTGGCAACTCACGTCGACGATTGACATCCATCACCACAGCGATTCCCCTCGGACATTGCGGCACTGCCAATCAGATTCAGCATAGGGAGTATTGGACAAAACAAAATGTCAAACTTGATTGCGGCAGTGTCATCGGTGACACCATTGCCCTTGGCCCCATAATCTCGTACATTGCGAAAGACCTGGTAACTTTTATTGGGATTGAATGCAGATGCTCCCTGGTGTTTAATGCTCTGTAGCCAGTATGGCTCTCCTGGTGCTGCCAGACCGCATGTTAACGGCGCAGAGCAAGACGAACCAAGGCCTGAAACGAAAGACGCCAAGAGCAAGCACACGCCTGCGGCCAGCAACGTGAGACCGCGAGACCCAGACATGACGACAATTTGCCGAGCGGACAAGAGTATGGCGCCCGGTGGGATGCTTGAAAGTGGAGGAAGAGTTTTGCAAGCTACGGCAAGCCGTCATTTCAATTATTTTGGTTCATATTACTCGGTTTCGCAAAATGAGGCCTATAGTCTACGAGAACCAGGTTGTTCGTGTACACTGGCTCGTTGGAGTGGCATAGTAAATCTACTTGAACAACAAAGATGCATTCGAAGAGGCGCACCGCGACTGTAACCAAGGCCACTTCCAGTCTTCCACAGTCACTTGCAAAATTAAATTGAGTTAGACGACAAGAAACAGGCGTGGATTACATGATGTAGCATCGTGTCTTCAATGTTTATGTAATTTTATTGTAGGTGGAATCTGGATCGCGTCAGAGTAATCTTTTTTGGTAACGATACTTACTTAGGCCTGAAGGTCTATCAGCGAGCGTCGGTGGTCGCCGTGGGTAACTCAGTGTGGTGTTTCGGACCGACTCACACAGTAACTCGTGCGATGCTGTGTGGTGGACCACATACCGAGGAATGGAAGATTACCGGCGTTGTGACAGTTTTTCGGATCACACCGCAGCAGATCGGACCGCATGAGTGTGTTCACAACGGCAAAATATATTTGGAGCTGTCTCAGTGGTAGTAGGTTTGGCCGCTGGCGTGGGCAGCTAAGTAGAGACAAGGAGGTGGCTGCAACGATCTCGGGAGCGCTGGTCCCCTGATGCAGTGTAGCTCACGGACTCACCATGGCTCTCTCGATGGCTCAGATGAGTTTTTTTATCATGGATACGTAATTCAAATTTGGTTGGTATGCTTACCTAACGTTTCCATTTCGAGCACAAGCGTTTGAGGTACTTATTGTTCGCGTTCTATAAGGTTGCCCCACTCGTTTTGAATCTAGACGGCCGGTCGTCTGCTTGCCCATTCTTCTTTCGCTCTCGTTCTTATTCTGGTTTCCTTGTCTTTCCTCTGCGCGTTGTATTCATAACCGTCCAGGATGTCGCCTTCTCCATTTCCCATCTATTCCCCCCTCCCTCCCACAACTAATATCCTCACCTCCGAGCAACGAATCCGGCTTGTCCGCTCGTCCAGGAAGGTTGGCTCAATACTGGGAAGCACGCCGTATCTTGTAGAGAATGACAAGTCGTTCATGCTCCCCATTGGCAATGGCAAACCCACATCCCGAGCGTTGAAGCGCCAAGGTTCAATTTTCACACATCATCAAACCAGCTCATTGTCGATAACATCCACTTCTACTGCGTCGTCCCATCACCACTCTCCGTCTGCATCGTCCTTCTTCCATCCTCAGTGTGTCGTCTCTCCTGTACAGAGCTCCGAGTCACTTCCGTTGAGCCCTCCCGGTCTATCCACCACTCGCAAATGTCACGCAAGCGGGAAAGCTCCCCCGCTTTATCTGCGAATTAACCCAGTACCTTTCCCACCCAAGGACGATTACATTCCGTTATCGCTCTCCCCGACTTCCTCCTCTTGCCCCCCTAGTCCCATCACTCCCAATGTACCCAATGAAGCAGAGATTCGTCGGAAGCAAATGGCTAAACTCGCCCGTCATCTCGGTGAACACGTCCCTGCAGAGCTGGTCTTCACCTCCAACTCAGCTCCAAAACGCGCTCCCAAGTCTCACAGACGTTCTCGGTCTGTCATTGGCATCCCTGCCGAAGATGCGCGCGTCACCGACAAAAAGCCAATGCAGCAATCGAAATCAGACTGGGTAGGCGAGTGGAATCGATCAAACATTAGGGATGTTCAACAGGAATTGAGGAATTTGCGGATTCGGTGATTGTTAACCCTCCGAATGACGTCGCTTCGCGTTCTCGCCATTTTTCTTAATCGCGCTATGATCAGCTGCCGGACAAGCTGGACTTTTTTCTTGATTTGTTTCCTTTTTTTTTTTAAGTCTTGACACGATCGTTATGCCTTTTATGACTTAAATACTGTATCGTTACCTTTCCCAGCTACGCCATGGATACAATTGCATCATATGACATTATATGCTAAACATTCCTTTCGCTTGACCTAGGCAATGGTCTTGTATAAAGTTCAAAGACTTCATTATTTATGATTCTTTGGCCCTTGGATATGGTACCTTGCGTTTGTTGCCGAGGGAGCATCTGCGAACTCTGCCATTGATTCATTTTGTAAGCATTTGTATGTTGTTGATTATAGAGCTACATACATAGTAGGTTAACACGTCTCCGCTGGTCGGGATACTTCCTTGATCTCACCACCTCGATCAATCGTGATTGCCATCATGAAGTGGTTAGATCCTACCTAGAACAGGTGACTGACCATCACCCAACCACTCATGTATGGGTCTGCCGCAAGTGAGCGCCCAACGCACATCCACGTTAGTTGGACGTTTCACCTCGCGCACACACCTTGGATACGCGTGTGGAGAAACTCCGCGACTCTGTCTTGGAGGCCTTCAGACCTGACGCTCGAACACACGTTTCCTTTCCACGTCCAAGTCACCGCGAGAAAACCGAATGCCACCGCGGCGAATTCCTCGAGAACGCTCAGCGGCAGTCCGAAGTTGAGACGCTTTGCTGCTTGAGACAACAGACAAGCGCCACCGGGGACCGTAGGCTGCTCTCAAACGGATAATTCTAGTAATTCCGATGACGATCGCGGGCCGCTGATGGTTTGCTCGCTCGTAGGTACGGGACTTACGTTCCCCGAGCCCCGGAAAATGCGTCTATTTGATTGATAGACCGAGTGAATGCCAATGTGGACGACGAACCACCCACGTCGCACGAGCTGGTTCGCCTGCGAGCTAGTAGGAAGCCTGACGGAACAATGCGGTCATTTCTCGCGATCGGTCACCCACGGGCTCTTTGCAACGTGATGCTTGATCGTGGTGACGGAGATATCTCGACGTCTTGGGACAAACCGGAATTAACAGCGTCAAATCTTTGGATGATCCTTGTATTCCCTTGGGGCGCGCGACTTTGTTGCACGGTGTTCCTCCCAGCGCCAGGTGTAAACAGATACAAAACAAACATTCCGACGATCAGCGCTGTCAATTGTGGGAATCTGACTCAATGCTCGTAAAGGTGTAACCCAACCTTCGATAAGCGGAAGCATCACGGCGATCAGCGAGGCACTTTTTTTTTGCTCACGAAGAGGGTAAATTACTTCTCTTGCATGTCTGCCATCACATGCCATCAGCTGGATGAAATATCCCAGGACGTACAGCATAACCCGGCGCGTGAGCTCAGTCGTGAAACGACGGACACAGTACCTACTATATGGAGTCGGTTGAAGTTAGCAAGTCCCATCGTCTGGACCATGGGAATATTCAATAGTTTATACATATGTGATGGCATACTGAACGGAGAGTCTCAGATGTCAGGATAGTGATTGATTTCACATGATCTAGACATTATACACGCCAGTGTTTGAAGTGCGTGCTACTGCCAAGGCAAGGCGGATGCAAAAGTCCATTGAACTTGAAGTGACAGTGGCGTCACACGCTTGTTCATGCTTGTCATATTTTCCCTGGCTTGCCACGAGCAGACTGGGTCTTACCTACGCATGAAATTTCTCCCTTCCTATCAACATTTCTGCAGAGCCTTGCAAACGGTCTCACTTCCGGTCCACCGTAGGAAGAGCCCGCCACTGAGCCTGAAATGGTGTTACTATAACTCGCGAAGAAAGGGTGAAACGTCAAGGTTACTAGTAGTCAGTAGATTATTGGACAAGTACTTACTCGCAACAAGATACATACATGACAGTTGAAAATGACAAGCCGATCGACATTGTATAATTGAGGTTGCGAAATTCTCGGTCTACGGTGGGCATTGATAACTAGTAGTCTGCCCTTTCAATGCTCACGAAACATTGGATAATAGATACCACCATGGTTTCCTTGTTTACCACGATGCTTCTGAATCTGGGACGATCCAGACTGGGCCCAGATCATCAATTGGGTAACGAAATGCGAGCCACCGAACAGGTATGGCTCTCATGACGCAGAGCCATGGTGTGATATATTCAGGTGTGTATGAATCGTCTTCGCGGGTTTGTCATGTATCACCGACGTGCACGAAATAGTCCTTTTCTTCAACTTATTTGTCCACCTGTTGCGTTTGATCGATCGGGGAGATAGTGGACCACGCGCATCTGTGGTCGGAACAAGGCGTCCGAGTCGTTGTAACGATACGCAACCTACTGGAAAGATAATTTAGGGCGAGACGAGACTGGCACTCACACTTTCTGGGCCTGGCGCGACCAGAAGAATATTCTCAGCCTCCTGAGACATAAAGGCCGACAGGGAAAACTCGTTCCGCACACATACCCTCCTCAGCAGCTGAGCTCCTTGCGATGACAAGTTGAATACAGAGGCAAAGCGTTTGTCTGTCATCAATGTATTGGAATCAGGGAGATGGGAGCCCTGTGGATAGTTACCGTCGTGGAAGTCGGCGCAGATCGATTCTGGCCTATGATACTTACTCATGCGGATGATGTTCCATCGTGCCGAGATGACCTGCCTCTACAATCCTTCCAAACCCACCTAACAATAACTTTTCATTTCGGCCCGAAGATGGGGTTGTCTCGCCTACCCGTTAACCAAACATAGGTAGCGACAACAAGCATGGAATGAAACCTACATTGGCTCAGTCAAAGGTGCCCACCACGTTTGGACATCCAGACTCGGACTTGAAGTTGTTGTCCTGGATACAATAGTGTGCGTCCATGAGTGCCCCGGGCCGCCGTTCCAATGGCCTATGAGTCAACACACCATCAGTCCCGAATTCAAAGGGTTACTTGACAGCAAGTACAGTTACATTTCCGCCAGCATTGATCCAGCTTCTCACGATAGTCGGATTGTCATATCCGTCCGATAGGCTGCATATAGGAAAGTGAGGCTACATATTATCAGTCTGAGGGCGGAACAAACGTTGTTTAATCGCGATTCGAAGTCCATCAGACACTTCTGTAGCATATGAATCGATTCGGCGGACCGCAGTAACGAGCCACGGACTGAAGGTAGCGATTCAATTGAATGAGGAGAGCTGTATTAGAGTTAGCGGCGGGGATGTCGAATGGCTACTAATTATGGCTGCTGGCCAGAAGGCGTTTGCCTGATTAAAGTTACGATTGGTTGGCAACAGGCGATAGCCTGTTGAAGGGAGCAGACGTGCACTTGATGGGTGAAACTGAACTCGCCGCCGCCGACTACACTGCCTTTGCTCCAACCGGAGATCTGATCTAGGTTTTCTGCAGCAGGCCAAACGGTTTCTGGATGGCAATCCCAGCAACTTGAATGGTGAAGATTGACTAGACGCGTCTATCTGGTGGAAACAGTAGCCCCCATTCTGGAACTCACACCGCGTTCCGAGATTAGTTCGTTTGGTCGTCAACTGGGCACGAGTACAATTAAGTGTTGACTCCTTCGTGACCCGTTGACGCCGGAGGGGAAGCCATTCAAGCCGTTACCCATGCGCGCTGTTTCGAGCGGGCGTTTGAGTCGTTCGTTATAGATTACATCACGTGACAAATCATCTCCATGAAGGTCAACGTCAAGCACTGGAGCGCCGTCGCGCAATGGCGCTGGAACACAGGCATCAACAACGACAACGATCAAGACGACGACGAAGGGGACGTCTGTGGGATCTGTCGTGTGCCCTACGAGGGCTGTTGTCCGTCGTGCAAGATGCCAGGCGATGATTGTCCGCTGAGTGAGACTTTTTTTGCTTCTCCGCAATCCGCGCATATCCACCGAATCATTCGGTGAACAGTATGGGGCGAGTGCAGTCATATCTTTCATATGCACTGTCTCCTTAAATGGCTCGGCACCGCTGCGTCGAAACAGCAGTGTCCTATGGATCGTCGTCCTTGGGGTGAGCGTTCCCTTCCACATCCCCCTATCCCGTTCACGCGTCGAACCACCACAGTCACCGCCGAACGCAAAGTGTCAGCATCAGACCGCTCCGAGCCAGAAGAAGAGTCACCGTCTTAGGTGTGGCATAGGAAGCGCGGTGTATCCGACGGGTCAAATACGTAGATATTGGTGGTACAGTAATGATACAGGCATTGTAGACCAGTTCGACTCCAATTCCCGCTGCAATGAAGACAGGGACTGAGGTAAAAAAGGGCCACAATAGATATTTGGGAATGAGGTCATGAAAATGGGTCAGCAGTGAGGCACAATTACACGGTTAGAGAGCCAGAGATAGAGATGGGTTCTAGGCGAAACTAGATAGCATCCGATGGAAGGGCCAAGAGAAAGACGAAATAAATGCATATCTAGATGGAAACAATTGTGAAAACAAGACTCGAAATCGAAGCGTCAAGACGCGTATAACGCGGGTTAGTTGTACAGGAAATTTATTTTTTCTTAGTTTGACAGTTTTTTCACCGTTGCGTGCGCGTTAGCGCAGGGCAAGAAGGGAGAACGGCTACTGTTCATATCCGCCAGGCCCCTGAAGAGAGGCCATCCAAATTCGGGTTTTATACAGACTGGAAACGCTTGAGCACCCGCTCTTCTCGAAACCGTAGTCCTGACACGTACCGGAACAATTCTCGTACGAGCTCTCGGAAATCGATGCGTTTTTCCGCAACAAAGTAGAAGGTCAGTTTTCGTCGGTCCCTGCAGTACGTCGTGAGTGATGATGCGGGCGCGAAATGAAAGAGAGAGCGTACCATTGATATTCCGCATCTATGACTTCCATCGGCAACTTCTTTTGGTGTACCTTGTTCTGACACAACTGAAGCGCCTTCATTTCGTCCTGTATCTTGGTAACGAGATGTCTGCAAAACACGCAGAGAAAGAATTCAGTAAAACCCATGCTGAAGCAAGGACGAAGCGCGAGACTCACTGTGTATCCTGCGGTTGGGCTTTCCCATAAATCATCTTAGGATTGATCTCTTTCTTGGACACCACCGCACCCTGCTGACCACCCGGACTGAGTGGTCCCCCGTCACCGTAGCCCACTCTTTCCTTTTGCTCCCGCTGGAATGCCTCGACCTCCTCGAGAGTGATGGTGTCATTAACAACCTTGCCCAAATCCTTGCCCCGATCGGCTTCCACGATGACCAAGTCGCCCACGCGAATCTCCAAACTGAGATCTGTGAGATAAAACAGGTCCGTCCTTCCCGCCTTGAACTCGACGATGTACAGCGGTCGTGATGCAGGGACGGAGGAAAGCGGAACGCCCTTGCCAAGTTCGTTGAGGCTGCTGGTAGGCTGCTGTGCTGCGGCGTCCGACGGGCGCCGCTGGATCTGTTGAGGGAAGAATGGGCCTTGTTGGGGCTGAATGGAACGGGAGCCGGTGGGCGAGAGGGGAGAAGGGAGGGCAGTCGTCGATGCGCCACCGGAACGGGCAAAGGCGGAGCCGCCATTGCTGTGGGAAGGGAGGTACTGGATGCCTTGACCGGGAATGAAGCGGGCTGTGAGGGGCTGCTGTTGCTGTGGGGTGGTGCCATTTCCAGACTCCCCGAGGTACTGGGCCTTGGCGCCGATGAGCTGCTGCTCGAAGCGACCGTGGGGAGAGCTGCCCCCAGCGGACAGGCCGCTGTCGCTAGGTGAGCCAAAGTGTTGGCGACTCGAGGCAAAGGAGGTACCGGAGGGTATGTTAAGGTTCATGGGCTTGTATGGGGAAACACGATCGGAGGAAGGGGGGCTGCGGGACATGGGAGCATAAATGGGCAAGGACGAGGGTTGGCTTGGGGGGAGGGTGGTAGACAAGGAGGGACCGGGACCGTCCTTGAGGGAGAGGGAGCCAAGGTCAGCGGCGAGATCGTCGTCGGATATCATGAGACCACCGCGACCGCCAAAGAAGACGTTTGGACGAGAGGACTCGTCCTGGGGATCGCTCCCGAAGCCACTGACGACGGCGGGTCTGCGCGGTTGGACGACGCTGACGCTATGCCGACGGCTGGTTGTGCCACTACCGCCGCCACCATGCTCGTCCTTGGGAGGGTTCATGCCGGCCCAGAGTTCGCGGAGAGCGGAGCCGTCGTCGAGGAGAATCTGGCCGACATCGCGGACGAAGGGGCTCATGTTTGAGGGATCGATGGTGTGCCTGTTGGAATGACCATTGGCAGCGCCAATGTGTGAATCAAAGTTATTACTCAAGGGTGATCGACCCATAGTTCCAAGTGAACCATACCGGCTGCTGCCAGGGGGTTTAATGTCTCCGTAGCGGGGACCGGCGATGTTGAGAGGGTTGGACTGGAAAGAGGAAGCGGGGTCGGACCAGAGGTGGTTCTGGAAAGGACTGCTTATGGGGCCAGGACGGGAAGTTGCAGCGAGGGACTGAGACCTGCTGCGAGCGAGATCGGCGGTGTATGTGCGACCACGGGAAGGGAAGGAAGGCGTGAATCGCTCATCGTAGGTATCTGAGAGGGCTTCTGACTCGTCGTCCTCGAAGGTGGAATCGAATCGGGACTCGCGCATTGCGGAAGGGAAGTGAGTCTGGTGATTGGAGAAGGAGGAACTTCGTGTGGGGGTCGCGTTGAAGGGGTGCATTCTCCACTGAGTGGGCGATGAGTTCTGTGGGTCGTCGGCGGAGAGTCGGTTCCTTCGGTCAGAATCGTGGCTTAAGGAGGAGGACTGCATCGCTCTCTACTGCTACTGGAAAGAAAAAAAAAGAAAAAAAAAAGAAAAGAAAAGACAATGAGGAACGTAATTGGTGTATCGAGCCCGGTACAGCCGTCAGCTGCCACCCCGTCACATGAGCCTTTTCCCTGATCCAGGCCAACCCAACCCGCGGCCCATGTGTGGCCACATCCATCCCGACTCCTCCCATCACACATCGAACACCACGTCCATTGCCTTGAACGCCGTGTTCCCAGGCCACACCGTGATCGGAACCTCACACTCGACCGTCTCGACCGGAACATCTCGCCACTCTTCCTCCTCCTCGATCCCCCTTGCTCCCGACCCGTCCCCTTCCTCCTCTTCCTCATCACCGTCGTGGTACTCTCGCTCTCCAGTTCCAAGAAAGGACGTCACCAGGAACTGCGTCCAGCTCGATGACACCCGTGCCGTCCCCTCATCCTTCTCCATCCGCTCCTTGGGCGCAATCGACGGATACGCCCTGTAGGACATCCCCCATTCTCCCCCTGTTCCATCTCGTGCCAGCTGCTTGAACAAGGCACCGTCCGCGTCGACCGGCAATGACTCCGCAGCCACCGCGACCAGCAAGGACAGCCGCACCCGCCATTGCAGTCCCCCGGCCGAAGTCGACGTTCCATGGCTCGTGTCACCCAGCTCAACTCCGAAAGCCGGGCTTGCGTCCGAGGGTATATCCAGCGCAAAGGTCGTCCGCAGGACAGAAGAAACCAACGAGCTGTGATGTTCTGCATGCACCCGCCGCATATGCCGGATTTTACCAGCCGACGCCATCTGCGACGGAAGCTTTTCCTGCGATTCCAGCATCGCAGATAACTGGCCAACCATCAGCTACATCCTTATTATCCGTCCAAAAACTCACAGACAACACCCTCGACCGACCGTGGCGCTCATTGACCTCCACAACTCCTAATACGGTCTCTCCCAGCCGGTATGCCGATTTGGTGAACGTAAGCACCGCCACCTTTACCCCATCCTTGTTGACGTCGTAGGACACTGATCATGTCCAACGCCACAATACCCGCATTAATTGCTCGATCGCATCGGTCAAGAAACGGGCCTACTCACTCTTCTTTGGGTTGCGCGTCAGAATCTCAACTGCTTCCCTGCACCCCGTCAGACCGCCACCATCCCCATCTCGTTCTCGCTCAAATTCGGCTTGCAAGGGAGATATCATCTCGGGAGGCACCTTGATACGACCCACCCCGCTGGCATCAGGGCCAGGGAAAGTCGCCAGTAAACGTTTGCCGTATTCTCGTAGATCACCCAGCGAACGGGAATCACCGTAGGCTGAACATATAAAATGAGGTTGTGTCATTGTGGATGTAGCCAGGAACGCACGCTGCGAGTCCCGTGTGACCCCCTTTGCAAATCCATCCACCACTCTGGGCGCAGTCTCCATAGAAAGACCCCGCTTTCCCACAGGCCACAGCAGGTCGTAGGGTCTCGGCACCTTTCCAACTAAGATGCGGTCAGTCATGAGGGATCAGGAAAAGCCCGGAGCGGGTCCTACCGGCAACATGGTTATAGACACGTATCGGAACCTTCATCACGCGGCTCGTGCTATTTGAGCCCGTGGGTCCGAGACTACTAGATGATCTCATTGCGGAAGCACTCACACGGCACGTCCCGATGACCAATTCATATGAGAACTTGAGTGCACGCCCCCGGAACGTCGGTGGCAGATTGTCTGGGAGAGATACTGTATATGTATCTTCAATGCGCCATCAGCGAGTTTCCGGGGAACGGACAGATGGCTCACATGTGCGCGATTCTCCTGGCGCGAGCATCAGGTCCACCGCCAGCATCGCTGGTTGCACGTCGAATGTCGGAATGGGTGCATCCAGGTCGACCCCTTCCTCTACACCCCCGTTGATCGGGACGCCGTTCTGATGCTCGTTCGCGGATGGAGTTGAGGATACGGAGGACGTGCGAGCGCGTCCTGATACCCACGATTGTGGAGAAGTCAGGGGCGTCGAAGGCGCGGATGAAAGAAGCGAAAAGAAACTGCTCGTGAGGGACGTTGAACGGCCATGCGAGCGCCGGCGTTCCTGTATGCGTTGGTGCAAGGTGATATCCATGCTCCCACCACCGAGGACGGGGCGCCTCGACAGTTTAATTCGGAGCGCGTTCAAGGTTTGTGATTGATCCGGCGCCATGACAGTGCCTGGGAGAGGGGCGATGGTAACGTTACCCAGGAGTTGCGCATAGGAATAGAGGATCAACTCCGAGTTGGAACTGAAGAGTGCACCGTTTTGGAGCGACGCCGCTGCTTTCGGCTGGGAATTGACGGCCGGCGGAGAGCCATGTCCTATGGGAAGATGGGACGGCCGGCGGGGCGGAAAGGCGCGGGAAGGATGCGCATGGTGAGCAGTCTTGAGGGGATCCTGATCGAGTGAATCGGCCAGCGAAGGAGACCTGGTGAGAGGGGAACCAGGATAGGATGTTGTCGGTGTCTCTGCAATCGGGTCGAGCGCGAGGGAAAACGTGGACGCGGAGGAGCTGGTGAGGCCGGAGGGGGGAGAGGGGTGTACGTCGTTGAGGTGAATGTGTACGTCTGCCACGGAGTGTTTGCGGGCATGGGGATGGTGGGGAGGCAGCGGGAAGTCAGGACTGCGTGTCAACGGCGATTTGGACGGCGGTGGTGGTCCTGGATGTACTTGGCCGTACGTACCCTCTGAGAACTCGTCGTAAGCGCGTACGTAGCTAGACGCGTCCCCACTCCCATTCGCGCCGTGCTCCTGTCCGCCGGCTGGGATGTCGATGGAGAGGGACCTCGCCTTTTCGAGGAGCGACTGTCGCTTCTGCTCGAGGACCGTGGACATGTCCGTCTTGCCCGTAACTTGGCCAATGAGTCTCTTCCGCGAGGGCATGTCACGGACATTGTTGCTAGCAGGGACCGACGCGGTGAGAGGGGCGGTCGGACGAACTTGGCCAGGGGAAGTGGGGGGTCTTGCGAGGGGCGCAGAGCTGATGGAGTGCACGCCGCGCCTGTGCGAAGGCTTGACTTTGGGAGACTCGGGCGATCGTGTGTTGGTGAAGGTGACGGTGACGGAGAACTGCTCGCCAGCAAAGTAGGACGCCTGCGACGGCGCGGCGTGGACACGAATGGTGGGGTCGGCGTCGGTGTCAGCCTGAGACATTGTCTCGACGAGGATGAGAAAGAAGCTCTTTTGTCCAAACATCCATCATGGCCACCTTTGCTGCACCGCTCGAGCCTTTCCTTCTCATCTCAAAATCAGCAAAGGGTGCAGCTGCAGCGAAGCTCATCCACGATGCGACCTCTGCACCGGGCCTGTTCGTCTTTGCAGAGCTCCTCGAACTGCCAAACATCCAGGAAGCACGTCACCCTCAGCGTTGCCCCTTTGTGCATCCATACTGACGCGTTAGAGATCAGCTTGCCGCCAGCGAGCAACATGCCCCCTTTCTCTCTCTCTTGCAGCTCTTCTCGTATCGCACATTCAGGGACTATCTAGGTCGGTCCTGTGTTGTCCTCCGCACTCAATCTCACTGACGTTTTTGATGCCAGAACACAAGGACTCGCTTCCACCGCTCAATCCGGCCCAGGTAACAAAACTCAAGTACCTTACGATAGTTTCACTCGCTGAGGAGCGCCATGTATGGTCCCTCCCAGATCCCCCTCTTTTGCCCATTGTGATCGTGTCACAGATCCTGCCATACTCGCTGCTCCTCCAAGAACTGCAGATAGAAAGCATAAGAGAACTCGAAGACCTCATCATCGATGCCATCTACCTCGACATCCTCCGCGGAAAACTCGATCAGAAGGAGCAGCAGCTCGAAATCGAATACACGATGGGAAGGGATCTCGAGCCCGGAAAGCTCGAGAAACTGTTGGAAGCACTTCAGAACTGGTTCGTCCCTACCCAGTCGCCCTGCTCGATCAGGCGTTTCATATACGACTTAGGGCAAACACGACGGCCAATGTCTTGTCCGAGCTCGACCAGAAGCTCATGGAGGCTGCCACCTACAACGTGACAGTGCAGGTGGAGAACGAGGAACACGAGAAAGAGTATCAGGCGGTTTTGAAAGACGTGCAGGAACGCCACAAGGACGGAAAGGTACCGAGGCGACTGCAGATCGCGCAGAACAACATCGATAGCATGGACGTCGACGAACCTCCGTCTGATGGTCCTAGGATCGGACTCAGGAATCGGAAGTGCGTCGCCTTTCTCTCGAAGTTCGTTTCCCCTCACCTCATTATTATTACCGCAGACCAACGATGGACGCGGCGTTGAAGCAGTCGCAAAGGAAGCGTACAAGAGCATGATCGAGTTGAGCACTTATATCATTAGTGTAGACACTGACTCATGTATGTAAGCATAGTAAAGCAGGCCAGCCACAAAGGGGGAATAGGAGAACAGTAGCCTTGGACACACGCCACGACGCAACACAGATGCATCGTTCTCTACGCTCTACAACTGTTCTTGCACCCACATTGCTCGTCTTGCTTGCAGCCTTCGTATATGCCCAGTCTCCAACTCCGAGCGACTCGTCTGACTCGTCTGATTCCTGGGATGGCCTTGAATCATTTGGAATAGTTGCCGGTTCGGACTTTATCTTGTAAACTGTCAAACACTAATAGGTTGTACAGCGGCTGGGATCGGGGGTATATTATTACTTGGAGTTGGCACGTGTATCTGCATGAAACTGAGCGACAGAGGAAAAAAATCAGCTGCACTTTCGAACTATGCCCAAGCAAATATAGACATGGAAGTGAGGCGACCTCCACAGGCACATCTGAAGGAACAGACTCCAAATGACGATGGTGATAGTGTTTCCACTTTGCCACTGTACTCTCCGGGGTCTCCACCAGTATATTGTTCTTGATTGATGAACGTTGTTGCAGCCTTCTTTTTTTTTTCTATTCATTCTAGAACTTGAGGGCTCTTTGGAATTGACTCTTGACTCCCTTGTAGTTGTAGCATTGAACTCGAAGAGTAGTAATAGTTAACTTTACATAAAGACTGGTGTCAACTTGTACTCTCAGCGTGAGGGTGATCTAGCGTCAATCAATACACTGTAGTCCCTCATTGATGACTCAGATCTAATCTTTCAGTGGCACAAGAGTCACGCGTGTCACGTGAGTTCTAATTGGCGCGTTCCCTCCCCACCATGCCTGCAGAACGAGCCGGTGTAAGTCCTCCTCAGAACTCGCGTGCAGTGTGATTGACGCATACTCAAGTACACCGTCACCATGTTTCTCGTGGACCTCTCTCCTTCCATGGGAGTTTCCAGACAAGTGGAGCTTCCTGGCACTCAAAAGGGAGAGACGAGAACCGTTGAGATGACAAAGTTGGAGTGGACACTTCAGTTTGTTAAGATGAAGATACAGGAGATGGTACGTTCCTCCATCTTTTTCGAGTTCCTGCTGCCCTTATGTTACGCTTAGATATTCAACGGCCGAAAGACGGACCAATGTGGTGTCATCACATTTGGTTCAGAACGTGTGTTTTCTCTCTTCTGACAAGCATACTTCCAACTAGTTTTTTAAATAATTGACACTGATTTCTAAACAGAAACCAGTAACATCGTCAACCAAAAGAACGGAGGCTACGAGCATGTTTCAGAATACATTCCCATTGAGCAACCAAATGCAAGTACACTCGCGAAAATAGACGAGCTTCGGGCCTCAGAGACAGCAGGAGACCGTAAGCCCGCTCTTGTCGTGCCTTCATTCCCCGCGCATTCACTCATCTCTCTCTCGAAAATTAGCCATGGACGGATTGGTAGTCGGCATCGAGACACAGGACGTTTATTTGGCAAAGAAGCGCTCGTGGACGCGTCAGGTAGTACTCGTTACCGATGGAGAGTCTCCGATGGAAATCGACCAATGGGAAGACATAGCGGAGAAGTTGAAAAGTCTGAATGTATCATTGACTGTCGTGTAAGTGGACAGCCAGGCATTTGTGGACGCTGACGTGCTAGAATTGGCATAGGGGTGTCGACTTTGATGACGACGTGATCGACTATCGCGAAGAAGACAAGCCTCCCATTAAGGTGTGCGAAACCATCCTGTTTTGCTTTATATACTGATAATCCCCCCTAGCGCGTGAACGAAGACTTTTACTCCCGCTTCATATCTACCTTGTCTGAAGACCTTGGACTTCTTGGATCCCTTGAACACGCGCTCCTCACACTGAGTTTTCCCCATATCAAGGAAACTAAATCAGCACTCTCCCCGACGACATTGCGCCTAGGGGATGTAGCAGTTCGGCAGAGCGAAGCGATCGAGCTCAACGTGCTCGTCGCCAAATACACCAGCCAAGCTAAACAGGCACCCTGGAAGAAATTTCTCAAGAAAAGTCACGAGGAGGACGAGGACAATATGCTGGATGCTGAAGGCGAGGAAAAGGATATCTATAGGGAGGTCAAGAGAAGCACGGAATATGTCATTGACATGTCCTCTCGGGGCGAAGGAGAAGAAGCGGAAGAAGAACCCACCATTCAAGATGTTTCGATGGACGTTGATGGAGAGAAGAGCACCGCAGAGGATCAGCCGTGTCTCGAAACCGTTGAAAAGGAGCAGCTCATCAAAGCGTTCAAGTATGGTTCCACTTATGTCCCTTGTCCTGACGGGCAATTTGATCGGTTGAACACCAAGAAGGGCATTGATATATGCGGATTTTTCCGCAAGGAAAACGTTTGTCTCTGATTTTTTCTCCTAACTCTTGCGCTTTAACGTTAGTTTGGTTCTAGTTGAATCGTTCGTATCCCATGGGCGAGGTTTCCTATGTCTATGCAAGCCGAGACTCGACTCCCGATCAGCTCGCGTTCTCCTCCATTGTCCAAGCCATGTCCGATAAAGGTGTTTTGGCAATCGCGAGAATGGTGACCCGTGATGGTCTAGACCCAAAAATGGGCGTTCTGTGGCCCGTAGTGTGGGAGAAGGTGGACGTGTTAACATGGGTGCAGGTATGTTCTCGTCCTCGTTAGCGGGAATGACTACGGTGATCGCTGTACACTGTAGATGCCATTCGCTGACGATGTCAGACGCTATACCTTTCCTTCCCTTTCAACCCTTATCTCCAGATCGGGGGAAAAGCTTACGAAACATCCTTATATTCCAACGGAGGAGCAACTAGAAGCCATGGGCAACTTTGTAGACGCCATGGACCTAATGGAGGCAGACAGAGATGAAGACGGGCGAGTATCTAAACCACCGACTTTTCTCGTCATCTGACCTGTATATCCCTCCAGCTCCCCTCAGCCTTGGTTCGATCCACGACTCTCGTACAACCCGGCCATCCACCGCACGAAACAGGCTCAGCTCCACGCTGCCGTAGTATCGGACGTTGTCTCGCGCCCTCTTCCGCCACCCCATCCCGAGCTTACGAAATACTTTGAACCTCCGAAGCGGGTGCTCAAGAAGGCAAAAGTTGCGCTGGAGGAATGTAAGGCTGCCTTCAAGGTCAAGGAAGGTATGCTCTCTGTGGGTTCGTTATCATTGCATTCGCTGACAATGTCCTCAGTTCCTAAGAAAGTTCCAAGGGCACGCAAAGATGGTCATGTCCGCGCACAGGACCAAGACGAGGATATGATTCTCCTTGACCAAGTGGGTCCGGATCGAAAGCAGCTCGATCTTGTCGAGGCCTCTCCGTCTCATGTCGGAAAGAAAAAACCACTGGCAGAAGACGACTCTGAGACGGAGTCGGAATCGAATGGCGAGCTTTTGCTCGCGTCAAGGCCGAAGCCAAGTGCACCAGGGTTGCCAACCCCGATGGCTTCACCTGAGCCAGAAAACGACCCGCAGCGTGCGCCAGGGAGAATTATTGGTAATGCATATCCTCTGAAAGATTTCCGTGAGAATCTGAAGGAGGGCGACGTGGTGACCAAGGCGGTGGAAGATTTCGGGGTTGTAATAAGAGAGATCGTGGGACGGCCGTTTTCGAGTCGACGTCAGGACGAGATGGTGGCATGCTTGAAGGAGCTGCGCGAGGCGTGTCTGAGGGTAAGTGCGTCAAGTTTGATGCCTCCCGTCAGAGCCGCTGAATGGATTGTAGGAGGACGAGATTGACTCGTGGAATGAGTGAGCTAACATGTATCCCTTCCAACCCACGCTTACTGTCGCACAGGATCATAGCGGGACTCAAGCAAGACTGTATGCGAGACAACGGGAACAAGGACTTCTGGGCAGAGGTGCAAAAGTTGGATCTGGATCGTTCGATGAGTTTGGCAGAAGCGAAGCGCCTCGGGTACACAATGGATGTCACGGATTCGGCTGCCAAATCGGTGAGCATATCCTACTTCATTTCTTTCGATGGTTGTTGATATAACAGTGAAATAAAGTAAAGCCTTGTAGCGTCGTCAGTTGGAATGTCTCCCATCGGGTGCGAACAGACAGTGTGTGCTTCGAAATCGTGGGTGTCGTGAAGAGTGAGGCGATGGCGCTATTATCAGACATGATTGTAATCTTGAAGCATCGAGTGAAGACGTACTGTATGCGCTATAATGATGCACTGAATGTATGTTCAAGTTTGACACGCAGGTTTGAGCTCTTTCTCTACAGTGTCTTCGCTGTACCCAAAGAAACCTGGAGTTCTGGTTTTTTGGTGCCGAAGCGATTCCTTTTACTATGCATGCCAGCTCATGAATGTTTATGTGCTTGCTCAGGATCAAAAATAGAGTCCTTCGTTGGCTCTGAAATGTGACAAGCTAAGTGCATTGCTTGATCAACCTGACTACAGATCATGGTATGTCACCTCAATTCCCTGCGGCTTTGCCAATGCAGTTGTTTGCCTGTGTCTGAGTCCATCCAATATGAAGCAATACTCACCCCTTTGCTGCGTTAAAAGTTGATTTACTTGTGCATTTTTGCACACAACTCATTGACAATTGTATTGGGTGACTTGTCAAGGACCTGTACAAAAAACAGGGGAAATATTCGGTCTGCAGACACGAAGACAGGTAACCATTTCTCGCTAGGCTTGCCAGTGCCATCCCGAAGTCCGTTCGCGTTACTGTAAACTGCTTCAGGCAAGTTCACCCAACCCTCCTGAGAACTCGAGCCAGCTCATAAGCAATGGCACCTTGCCGCTTCCCCGGTCTTCGTAAAGGTGTGTAGGTTTTTCAATCGTGTAAACAAAAGAACCCTCAAAAATTATTTGCGTCGTGACAATTTTTATGTAAAGATGATTATTGATTGATTCAGGTTGCTTCCGTTCTCTCATTTACTCGTCGTCTCAGCGCAGCTCAGTCGGGAACGATCCAATTGGTTCGCTCCTGAAGGTAAACCACAGGTTTTATCCTACGAACTGGGACTATTCAGCCATCGGAAGACTGCTTAAGACCCGTTCGCAATCGCCTATGATGTAATGTATAAAAGCCTAGCAACCTTGCCTCGTCTTACCAGGATTATTAGGCACTTTCAGTCTTGTATTCTATCGATGGGGGGAACTTGAAAGGTGAGTCCTTTCTAAGTTCTTGGTGTATTGTCTTGCGAGTTCTTTCTGATGAAGACATCCTGAACGTTCCTTTTTCTTCTTAGATACGGTTTACTGACGTGGCTTTGTTATTCTCCTGACGCTCTCTTTCTTTTCCATCAAGTATCGTAGAGTTATATCCTGGACTTCAATTTCGATCTTGATTCAGAAAACAGAGGGTCTACAAGACTAGAAAACGTTTAAAACCCAATAAAAAGTATGCGCTACTCTGACATCCTGCTCCTCGCTCTGCTGATGCGACGCTTCTACTTTCCCTGTTTCAATACCAATCATTGTCATTCGTTTGAATTTTTTCGGACTCCTTTTCTTCTTCGCACGCGACGTGTCTCCTAAAGCCTTGCATACAAACATATTTCAGTCTAGAAAAAATGTCAAAAAAAACACCCACAAAAAATCAGATCACCAAAAGACACGGAACGATGCCCACCTCGATACATCAACGTTTGCGCCTGCTTTTTGGCGGAAATTTCTTGACGCACCTGTTGTCCCCTTCCTTTTCTTCCGGCTCATCCCAGATGCTTCAGCGGCTCCGTTGTTCAAGTTTTGATCTCTGAATAATGGGTCTTAGATGTGTTTTGCATTCCTATGATAGGAACGACATAGATTGCATGCGACTCGAGCTATTTTTGCGATAGTATGTAGTAGTCAGCTCGTTTTATGAACAAAAATACTCGAGTCTAGAAATGATCGCGGTTCGCATACCGCTTGATTGTAATTTTTGTAGTTTGGTCGAGGTGACAAACAATGGTCAGGCTCCTGATGTACCCATCTGTCCTGATAAGGAGGTGATATAGAAGTTCAAATTGTCTCCAGAAGCAGCACCCTTGGTTGCGTAGGGGAGGGCTTCAGGGACAAAGACCTGCGTGTCATCGTGATATGGACACGTCGACGTGACGTGTTTGCATACTCGATAGTGTTGTCAGTCTGATAGCAGCGCATATTGACGTCCGACAGATATAGGCTGGATTGCGGAGGGGCGTCCTATTATCGCTGAATCAATGAGTCATTGAAGTGCTTCTCATACTACATAGATAACCTACTAGCCTGATTTGCATGGACATATGATAGACGTCGGGACTGTCCTCGACGTGCTCGGCGCAAAGCCGGACCGTGGCACTTGATGTCAAGCGTGCAGAAACCTACTGTCAATACAATGTGCTTCTCGATAAGTGACGGGTTCACGGCATTCCGTGGTTGTCCACCAGGGTCGCTCGAGCTGACTGCGATCAGCATCGCTAGACCAAAAGTGGGCAATAACTGAGGAGGTGACGGCCCGTGAAGGTCTGGGGCGTGTGGATCTCCCACCCAAGTCCACGACAATCGTGGAGACCAATCTACAGGGTCACGGTGACCTGTCATTACATTTGGCAACTTTCTGCACATGTGGATAGCCTCAGGCTTGTTTTTCCGAATATCAGTGGCGTGGATCACTTCGTTTATGGATGGAATGGGACAACGGAACGCCGAGATCTCATCCTATGGTTCGCGGGATCCCTGACAAGGGTCGATGCCGGTCAAAGTAGCAGCTAGGGCTAGGGGCTAAGCGACATCAAGGGGAAAAAAATGAAAGACCGTGACGTCGCCGTGCCTGGGTGGGGTCCTTCCAGAAACCGGTTTCCCCTCGGTTTTAACAGCTGTAGTCATGTTATCGAGATAAATCACGGCGCGCCAGAGCCACGTTCTGGATTCAAAGCCCAGTCGACGAGAGCCCCGTAGATCTGTTGCCAAAAAGAAGATCACTATAGTGCAGAGTGCACTGTGGTTCCGAGGCGAGTTTATTCCTTTCTTCGACTTGAAAAATCTCCAAGCACGCGAGCGAAATGCCATATCGTCTGGTGTCGTCATCAGAAATGACCCCTGTTCGTGACTAAGATCCAAGCCGACAACACTACCACGGCCACCCACCTTCAACAATTAATTCATCGAACTTCAACGTTAGCCCACAGCATACAATTAATATGCCTCTTCTAAACCCCCTTGGTGCCGTCACAAGTGCCGTCCAGAAAGCAGGCATCATTCCCGACGTGATCCCTGATAAGACCCCTTTCACCCCTGAAGCACTCCTCGCCGTGAAATGGCCCACCGGGAAAGAAGCTATGCTGGGAAACGAGCTCACTAAGATTGATACGGCCGACGAGCCGATGGTGTCGTTCACGCCGATGCAATCATTTGCGGCGGCAACCGACGTTGGCTACACGCTCGTCATGGCCGATCCAGATGCGCCCTCAAAGAGCAACCCCAAGATGGCACAGTGGCGACACTGGTTGGTGAGTGCGGGATTAGCCCACGACAGTTACACGTGAGCGGAGACGTTTACTGATGAGCACGCGGATGTGTGCGTGTACTTTGAACTTTGAAGGTGACGGGTCTCAAGGCGCCTGCACTGAGTGGGCTTGACACAGGAGACCTAGGTGCGCGCTCGACGAAGCCTGCAACAACCCCATATTATCCGCCCGCCCCTCCCCGGGGCACAGGACTCCATCGTTATGGTAAATCTCCTGTTCGATGAACTGACTAATCGCTAAACTCGGGATCTGTGTCGAACATGTGTACCAGTTTTTCTGCTTTACCAGGAACCGAGCTTGGACTTCTCCATCCCTATAGACGTCCCTGAATTCAAAAGCGGGTCAAATGATAGGGCAAAGTGGAATGCAGCGGCGTTTGCGGACAAGTATGGTCTCAAACTCGTGGGGGTGAATTACTTTGTTGTGAAAGGAGACGAGTAAACAAGACAGCACGGACATTTTTTTGTCTTCTGTATCCTGTATATTGTTGAACGTACTTGACCATGCC
Organism: Rossbeevera pachydermis; assembly: GCA_038090155.1. Lineage (NCBI taxonomy): Eukaryota > Fungi > Basidiomycota > Agaricomycetes > Boletales > Boletaceae > Leccinum > Leccinum pachyderme. The sequence goes on from JBBPME010000030.1 coordinate 68,233, forward strand.
TATACTCCAAGTCTGCAAATGAAAGCCAAGTGGCCATCACGTGACGCATAACAAGTCTTCTCGCAACGAAATGGCACGCAAAGCACCAAAAATTCAAGACGGATCAAATGATGACGATGCCCCAGAAGTCGTTTCCCACTCGACCTCCAAAGCTAACGCGAAACGTCACCAAAAGGCCCTTCACGACTTTGAAGCGGAGGAAAAGGCACGCAAGAAGGCTCGAAATCGGGGGAGGGACCACAAGCTAAAAGAGAGATCGCGTGTGACTAAGGGCGAAACGGCGGGAGACGCGTCGAAAGGGGTCAGATTTGTGGACCTGAGGCTGGAAGGAGAAGACCAGCAGGGAAGAATTGAGGATGGGGGTGATGATGTGGAGGAGAGAATGCTGAGGGCTATGAGAGATGCGGAAAACGAAGTGGAAAGTGGCGAAGGCGACGGCGACAGCAGATCCAGTGGGCTCAGTCAGGATATGGATGTGAGTGGTGAAATAGCGTCGGATTCGGATGCTTTTTTCGAGGAGGATGAAGATGGCTACAACGCCGTGATACCACTCGGGGAAAACGACTCGGAGGCTCTTACAGACGACGAAGAAATGGATGAAGACGAGGAAGACGAGGAAACCGAATCCGTACTTCGATCAAATAATACCCAGATATCTCGCAGGACGGCCAGTTATCTTGCGGACGATCTGTTTGCAACTGCCTTCGCATCTCAGGGCTTGAAGTCGTCCTCCAAGAAAAACAAAGAATCCGTCCGACAGCAACCAACTAAGAAACGCAGGCGAAAAGCTGTTACGCGTGCAAAGGACCTCGTAATTGGGTACGTCGCTGCCCTTGGGTTCGGCTCACGGACACTCATTGGGATTCAGTGGTCGTATCATCCGCACGTTACCCGGACCCTCAGATCCACGCTCGCAAGCCACTGCACGAAGCATTCCATCGGCACGCGCTCGTAAATTCCTCGACCAAAATCTGGCGCTGAAGGGCGACAAGATGGCCATTCTCAAGGCAAAGAAAAAAGGTTGGGAGAGGCGGCCGGGTAAGTTAGCTTTCACATTCGGCTCCCGCCTCCTCATAGGATGTTGTTCAGCAAACGTCGGGGTCATGAAAAATCAAGGGGCGCCATATGGATTCGTTCGGAGTACATGATGACGAATCTATACCCTTCAGTCTGAGTTTTCCCATACTCAGAGGGAGGCGTGGCTCGGGCCACAGTGTCAAGTCAATTTTCGGCTCTTGATAACTCCTCTGCCGTAGTAATGCCTCTGTCGCCCAATACCAGCAAACCAAGCCAGCCTAGCTGAGGTATCAGATCATGTGCACCTTCAGGGGAAAGGATCTTTACCTCATACTGAGAAGAAAGACGACAAAGGTAATGTTTCCGTGAGTCATCGAATTCCACAACACAAACGAATACCGCAAGTTTTCCGGGAGGCCTATCCACGAGGCTGCGATACTTGTAGCTTCGTCAATATACTCGTGGATAGACAGCAATAAGTATCTCACTGCGTCACCTTGCATGGGCTGCTGTCAGTCCGAAGGAAAATACCAGATGGAATAAAGTGGCACTCACATCTGCCAAGGCAAGTGCAGTCATGCTCGCACCCAAGATGCGCTCCTGTGCTTCGGAATTGTCAGGCAGCGTGTCCCGAATTGCCCGAAACACAAACGAGGATATCAATCCCAGAAGCATATAGCCTGAGGGATATAGATGAACTCAGCCCGTTGTCGTTGGAGATGATTACATACAGTTCCCAAGTTGCCATATCGCCATTGTCGTTCTCGCATCCAGGACCCCGGGCGAAGTGCTTTGCGGGATGAGCTGAGCATGGAACCATTCAGGGCCAGGAAAGAACCAAGCCAGGAAGGCAGGTGAGATGGTTGACACTATGGTGACACATTAGTCGCAGGCATACTTGTAGATCGGAAAAACGAACGAGGTTCGACGTAAAGAAATAGGGCCTGATAGAAACCTGGAAGTGCAGGGAAGTCGCGAGGCATTGCTTTCCAGCCCAAGTCGCCGTTGCGGCGAGAGAACGATTTGGACGTCTCACGCAGCCTTCTTGGTTACCATCATGATAGTGCAGGAACTAAAATGGATCCTTTGCATTCTACACTGTCCTGAACTTGCCTCGAACTACGTAATTTAAACCAGACTTAGTCCTACGGCCCATGGAATCACTACTCCATCCCAGCTGGCAAGCTGGCAACCGTCTTGATGATAGCCCCACCTCGTCCGTGTTCGATCTTCCCGTGCAACCTGCGAATCCCAGTCCGCAACCACTGGCGACTCAAGGAAGCACCAGCACCTTCGACCTCCGCACCAGAACCAGAGACCAGACTACGGTGGATGCAGTGCCCGCCTCATCTCCCCAGATCACGGTGATATCGGGCGGATCTGGCGGAAATGCCGTCTGTTCTGCGTTTCACGACGCGTGTTTTGTACTCCCCGTTTCCGACGACGGAGGTTCATCGAGCGAGATCATTCGTGTCCTTGGAGGACCATCCATAGGTACGTCACTTTCGTTAGATTTCTCGGGGGTTTGTTGGCTCAAAAGTCTGCAAGGTGATATCCGGTCCAGGCTGGTCCGCATGATACCTCCAGCACCCCTGGACTCACCCCTCGGTGCCGTACGCACGCTTCTTTCACACAGATTACCCGCGAACGTATCTGAACATGAAGCTCGTGAGGAGTGGAGAAACATCATCGAAGGACGCAGTCCTCTCTGGTCGGGAATTCCAAATGACCGCAAAGAAACAATCCGAGGTCCGTCTCAAAACTTCATTAATATTAATATTATGCCAGTGAGCACAAGGTTACGGAACGTATCAGCTCATCGGATCTTGTAGGCTTTCTCGTCTACTTTGAGAATGAGGTCCTCAAACGAGCTCACAAGAACTTCTCCTTTTTGAATGGAAGGTAATGCGGACCGGTTCAGGGATGCAGTTGTCTGAGTGACCGTTTTCTAGCATCGGGAACTACTTTATATCTGGTGCTCAAACCTTCTTTCGGTCTCTGCCATCGGCTATCTTTTTGTTTGCGTCCATCACCAATAGCCAGGTATGCCTCATCTCGAGAATGGGCTTCTGCCACAGGCTGACAGGCTACGTGAAGGCGAACATACTGCCGGTAATAGTTACCAACCACACGGTGACCATTGCTGCGGAGCTAGTAAGTGTTATGCCTAAACCGGGCTAGGTCAGGCATAAAGCCTTTCACAATAGGAAAACGGAAGCAGGCTTGTTGGACAGTGCGAAATATCTCATCCCGGGGATCCCTCGCCATCATTTCACGAAGATGATCCTTACATGGACCCATTTTCCCCTGTGGATGGCATGGGTGAAAGTATTCCCCACCGATCTAATGTTATGTACAGCCAAATGGACAAAGACCGCGGCTATGACCCCTTGCCAGCCAAAATTTACAGTGGGTAGATCTCTGAATAGATCTCGTGAGTCTGTGACATCTCGAGATAGGGTTGTATTACATCAATGCGTATGGTCATGAGATACATCCCACGCCGAACCCTGAGTTCGTCAAGAATCTTGCGACCTCCGAGGCTTTGGTCTATTCATGTGGTTCGCTTTGGACGAGGTGAGCCGGAATTTTGATCAATAGCTCCGAATGACACGTAGTCGCAAATAGCATCATCCCTTGCTTGGCTCTTCGTGGGGTGGCATCTGCAATTGCAAGATCTGTCCATTTGCGAGCAAAAATTCTTCTACGTGAGCGGTGTTATGCCTTCCGGATCTTCAGTATTTTACTCTAATCACCGTCAGTAAACGGGGAGAACGACAGAGAAACAGATGGATACACCGCCGTGGACTATGTCAAGTAAGTACATATGGTTGCTTCCCGGTCCAAGCATGCCACCCATTGATCTCACCTGACGTAGAGCTATTGTGGGGACCCTTAACTCCGATTACCAAAAGCCGTCGTACGGCCTTGGCAATGCAACCACATTTTATCCGATCTCGGCGTTCATTACCCATCTTGTGTGGCTCGAGGGCACGCTTGTCGATGTGGATGTGATGGCTTTGACGGTGAGAATTGACACTCCACAAGTAATGTTGCCGCTTTTACATGTCCTATAGACGCTTGGTGTCAAGTCGGTAATGGTCAGGGGCAACATCGATGGCAATCAGGATCAGGGTCCGCGGTATGATGCCGACGTCATGAGACACGCGCTGGCACGGATCCTAGTACCACAATAGATCCCCCTTTTTTGTTTACAATCAGTGAATCACTCCAGATGACTGTAAATCCCGAGATTCCGTCGAAGACAGAATTTGCTGGGAAACATCGGACTCGCTTGGGCCACAGGTGTCAAACTCAACTTGTACCCATATGTACAAGGCGAAAGTTAAGGTAATACTGTCGTTCTCATTCTCACCCTCATTTTTGGGCGTTCAAGCGCGAAGTTCGTCATCGTGCCAAACCATACGGTATTAGTGAAAACAACCAAGACTATTTTCTGTTTCATCCTTTCTGGCATTTATATTACTCGTGCTCATCACGAGGCTATATACGTCACTCACGCTCAAGCCCTGGCCGTTATTCTCACGTAAGTGGGTGGCACGAACCTTGGGAGCATGGTACCCCCGCACAATCATTTCCGCAAAACGAATCGTAAGACGTGAATTACTGATCCTATTGGAGTCAATGTGATCACAACATAAGCATGCAGACGGGTTCTTGGCGGCGAGCTCCAACAACAATTAACCATAGTCGGCTAGGAACATGAGGATGTCACGATGCCACCACCTTGTTAGCCAACTGACCCAGAGACAGTCAACTCATTCGGACCATGCAAGCGAGTCGCGGACGTAATCGATTTTTCGATCATAATTCGTGCTCGATCGGACCGATTTGATGTTAATTTGTGTGCTTACTAATCCTACAACCTAGAAGGGCGATGGGTCGGCTGCGACGTTTTAGATATGCGGCGGAAAAATCTGTACATATCCTTCCTTTTTTTTCGGCACTTTTCGGACGCCACTACTCCCTTGATTTGCAAGATACTCATTTCGCACTGAGTTAGATCATAACATGTCGTTATCACTGGGTTATATTATGCGTCGGGCCCCGTGAGACTCATGATCATGATGAACATTTCTTTTGGTTAGACTCGGTGCTGTCGAGCAGAGTTCAAATCTTGCTCTAGATGAATTCTAATCAGACTATAAATTGGTTCTGGCAATCAATCGAGTTCAATTCAGACTCCGATTAGCCCGAACTCAATCACATAGTTTCGAAAGTTGGTGTGGGGCTTTGAAGTCAGTGTGTGCGTTGAATGTACAGCAATATCACGCAGCTGAGGTGAGGAGCTGGTGTGTAGTTGCTCGTGAATATTTGTGAGTTCGTGACAAGCGCGACCCTTTGTATCTATCAGTGACTGCATGTATGGTTACCCACGTAGAACATTCCGATGGTTTCAATGCTGTATCAAGCGAGTCGAGACTAATAGCTACTTAACGACCCGACCGTATCAACGGAAAGAAATAAATTGGGTTTGTGCGGCGCGCCACGCACAGTCCTAAAGTAAGCTCCCCTGATTCGTTTACGAAACTCATGGCGAACAGTTTGAGTCTTACGTCCTTGAACTACCTCCTGCCCGCCCGCTGCGCAACCCGTTTTGCGCCGTATTCCACTTTACCCCGTGTTGACCAGCCCAGGTTTTCAATTACTAGTCTTATCTCATTTGGCTGGTGGCGTTGGCCGGATTCTCTGGGCGTCAGAGCCGTTGAGAAAGCATACCCATGAGTCATTCGCAGGCTCAATTTCCACACTCTGGTATGTCTGATATGGACCCGAATAGCGGTTCCGTTACCAGACTAAGCTTGTAATGTGAACGCTCATGAAATCAATAGACATCGGTGGGAGGTTCGCATACGACGATACCAAGGATGAGCTGGAGCCATCGTCCATCGATAGCACCAGTACCTCCCACTGTGAATCACAACCGAGCCACTCCCATACGTCGGATCTTGGAAGTGACGACGACGACGACGATACGATAGCTCATGCAGAACCTGACTCCGTAGACCTAGCGGGCACTCCACATCTCATTGCATCATCCGTGAGTTCACCCTCGCCAGAACCCTCTGGTCGTCGTCGCGAGATATCTCTAAGCAAACACTGATCACATCCAAGTCCAGGACGAGCAGCTGGTGGCCTCCACACCAAGTCTTGACCACACAGCTCCCCACGTACGATTCCGGTCCCGCGTACGGATATCAGCCGGGATAGGTCGGCGACGGCGGATGTCTGATGGGGTCTCCTCCAACGCGTCCTCCATTTCCAGCTCGTCTTCGATCTCGGCTCCGCTGCGCACGCATCCGACGGGAAAGAACGGCTGGGGGACACTGGGAAGCCGAGTGAACCCGCCGGTTCACAGTAGCCAGTATGTGAGCGGTGGGAAGGACCATGATGATGCCGGGAATGTGTATGGGAATCTGCGGACGCCGAGCGCGAGGTCTTCCCTGTCGTTCCTAGACGACGACGTCAATGAACGCACCCACCTCGTGACGGCTGCGACCACACGGCCCTACGTGCGGGATCGATATGCACATGATTGGTATCTCAGCGAGCGAGATCGGGAACGACTATGGAGAGAACAGCTGATGGACGAGGCTTTCGGAAAATGGCCAGCAAGGCTTCTTAATCGACAGGTAAGTCTATCGTGCTCGAGGACCAGTCGACGGGCGCTGATGTAGATGCTCGATTGCAACCCTCAGTGGTGGTGGTGGTATGTAGAACCCGTCTTGTGCTTTTTATGTGACGATCCCGAGGAAGAAGAATGATGTGTATCTTTGGCCTCATTATTTTTATGGACTTTCAGAACTGTATCCCGATGCTGTCAAATCGTCTGTATTGTCTTCTATGGATCACCGAGCTACATTGCTATCTATATATATCTGCTCTATTGACCAACCTACATAAAAGTTTGAGGATATTGGGCATGTCAGTGCTTTGGGATCATCATGGTTGGAGGGAGTGTTGTAATGGGGGGAAGCAAACTAGCTGCAGTCTTGCGAGCGTTTTGGATGAGAAGTTGGTCCATGACAACGATGGCTGCCATTGCTTCAACGATGGGCACGGCACGAGGCACGACACAAGGGTCGTGACGCCCTCGGGCAGCCAAAGTCCCTGGAGTTCCATCATACTGAGCGGTGTTTTGCGCCTGTGAGATGGTGGCCGGAGATTTGAACCCGATCCTGGTTGAGATGATCCTCAGAAGCCTTGACAGGTTAAGTCGAGGATGAAACTTGCCTGAAGTAAATGTCTTCGCCGTTGGTGATCCCGCCCTGGATTCCCCCACTCCAGTTGGTTGAGGTACCGAGCTTACCATCTTTGAGCACGAAGGGGTCGTTGTGCTTGCTTCCGGACACTTCGGTGCCTCTGAACCCCGATCCAACCTCGAAGGCCTTGGTAGCGGGGATAGAGAGCATGGCATGAGCTAATCTGGCTTCGAACTTGTCAAAGACAGGCTCTCCCAAGCCGGACGGGACGTTGCGGATGATACAAGTAACCGTGCCTCCAATAGAATCCTGGGCATCCTTGGCACGGATGATGCGCTGACCAACAGGCCGAGATGAGATTAGGTAATGATAGCATGACACGGAGCGCCCACCTTGGTCATTCGTTCAGCCGTTTCTGGGTGAGGGCAACGTGTGGGATGCTTGTCGACCTCTTCGCGGGTGATGGTCGCCAGGAGCTGACGGAACTCAGCTGAGATGGCGTCTTCGACGTTGTCGTCGTTGCTTTCCCCATCTGGGGTCATAGATGGCGGCGTGACGTTAGACGGTAAATGAATTTTGCCGACAGACGATACGAATGCGACGATTTCAATGCCATAAACCAACTTGAGGTACTTCTCGGCGATTGCACCAGCGGCAACACGTCCTGTCGAAGCAATCATGTAAGAAGGTGGATAACTATGGCTCATGGGAGAAGAAGCCCACCGATTGTTTCACGAGCACTGCTACGTCCACCTCCACTGCTTGCCTTGATGCCATACTTTTCGAGGTAGGTGTAGTCTGCGTGGCTGGGGCGGGGATAGAGGTCTGTTTCAGAGTAGTCTTTGGGGCGCTGATCCTCATTTTTTACGAGGAGCCCAATGGGCGTTCCGAGAGTAACACCTTGCTCGATTCCAGATTGAATATGTACAAGATCCTTTTCGTCTCTCTGTCGATGGGGTGTGAGATCAAGAAAATCGGGGCCATGATCAAGCTTGCCGGAGTAGTGAGGTTGCTCTGGCCGGGTCTTCTTCGGCTCAGCTGAACTTGGACATCAGCAGCAGACAATTCAAGGCCCTGGGATCGGTGAGAAAGACGATCGCGAGATAGTGATAACGCATACTGGGGGACAGCCATCGATGATGGCGCCAACGGAAGCACAGTGGCTTTCACCGTAGGTCGTGACACGGAAAATAGATCCAAAAGTCGACATTGCAAAGCTGGGACGAAGAAATGGCGGTGAGAGGTAAACGACGGGCGAAAGAATGATGCTGAGATACAGCGGACCTTTATAACGGGCTTCTTACCTTCCGAATGGCGTTGTCTTGGGCAGCGCAATGCGGTACTCGAGGACGGCGTCGAGAGAGTCCGGCAAACAAAATGGACCGTCTGATTTGACTTACTCAGTACGGAGCTCTGATCAACCCGGTCCGTTCTCGCTCCGTGGGAATGGCAATGTGGAAAGGGAACTCGAGTGTTTGCTCATCTCATCCACAATGTCTACCAATGGTTCAGTATCTGGCACCGTCGCTTCAGGCTCCAGGTCACGCCCACAGGCAAGAAAGAAGCCAAACGACGATGCAGCATACTTTGGACCGCCTAACGCATCCAAAAGACAAGCCGCAGATAGGGCAGAAGGAGAACCACGCGTCAAGAGAAAGCGCGTAGAACCTCTCAGAAAGGTGGACAGGACGGCTGATGCAGAGGAAGAAAAGTCGAGTGTACGTCGCCGTTTTACTGACTGCGACGCCGCTTGCTCACCGGACCGTCCCCAGGTCGACTTCAAAAGCTTACCGACAAACACCCTCCATCGTTACATCTCCCACTTTAATATCATTCCCCTCATCAACCCCTCTCCCCTCACATTTTCCGACCCACCCACCCCCGCTTTCCTCCTGGAACCTACACCTCTCAATTCTCGAGCGCTCAGCCCTCTCGTCATCCCTACGCCGGCAAATCGGCCACGAAGGGATCCAAAAGACCAGAGTCGGAGGCGCAGTTCGCGTCTTTTGGAGGAAAACGAAGTTCGTACACCAACAATGTCTGACGTTGCAGAGGTCCATACGCTACTGGCGACCTTGGTTGAGAGACATTTTCAGGAATACGTGGTCAACGAAATCGAGACACTGGCATCCTTTATGGTCAAAACGAAATGCGAATGATGTATTTATAGACTTGAGCCGTCACTGTTTTTTGTGCTTCCACCTGCTCCCATTCAATTGTACTCCAATTCACAGTCTGGGCTGCTTAATTTCGTCGCGGATGAAAGACTACGACTGGATATAACTCACGTCAAGGTGAACTTGTCGTCATGTTGCTCTGTACAGCTATTTCATATCCGGGTTTTTTTTCCCGATTTGCCGTCCTGGCAAATCTTATCAGACAAGAGCCACTTGGTGATGGGTGACTAATCATGATTATTTCAGAATGCCACAACCACCTACACCTACCAAGCCAAGCGAGGTGCGCACTTCAGCCTGTCTACGAGCAAACATTAATTTGGGCCGCAGCTTTTCAGGGGTGCATTCCATACGGCATGCAGGACCATGGGTCTACCCGGGGTTATTGTTCCCCGTCAGTCGATCCAGATCAGGGTTGTGCAACCGTCACTGGTGTGTTCCATTCTTCACTGAAAGAACGCGGCCTTTTACTTTTATTAACGGATTCGATTAGCCCTCGTACAAGGCATCTTGCAGATCGTCTCGCGACTTGTATGAATTGTGCGTTTTCCGTGGCACTCGTAAATGCATAAACGTTACTAGCGTACTGCGACCACCATCGTCTTTCCCTTTGGTGGCTGATCGCGTTAATGCCGGCCTCATTGTGTACAGGCTAGGCCATCGCGGAAGAAAGGGGGGTGGATGCAAAGTGGCAGACCCTTGCTAATTCAGAGCGCCACCGCACGACTGCTTCTCACTTATCCCTCACCTTCGTCAGATCTCATCCATCCTGTCGGTAGAGCAAGCAAACGAAATATTTCAAAGACAGTGAATTACAGCACTCCCCTATTCCGCACGCGACCAATTTGAACTCGTCGGCCCTCAACCCCAAATTTTCACTGGATGAGTTTCGAGAACGAGGAACAGGATCATTCCGTCGTTAGACAGGCTGAAACCTTCCTTCAACTGCTTTTTTGCCTGGATAGATTCAGATCGATGGTGTTTGGGCTTCCATCCTATAGTGGGCCGCAAAACATCGATGCATCGAGTTCATTTTGTTCGCCATGCACTAGGCTCTTGTCGGATCCGTTCTAACGCAGAGCGTACAAAAAATCCCCTCAAGACACGCGAACTCTAACTAGAACAATGTCGACAGGCTCATTGGAATCAAAGTTTCTTTGTTTTTTAAAGCTTAGACAGGGTCAGTCGGCCACCGTGGGCATCATCGGTGAAGCCCCCTGAACACATCACGTACACTCTCGACATCACATATATATATTGTCGCAGAACCCCACGGTGTTGGTTTAGGTTTCATTGCTCAGCATGTGGATCACTTAATAATGCTAATGCTGCGCGCACGTTCCGCTTATCCCCTTCTTTATGGGCGCGTTATCGCATTGGATATTTATAACATGTCATTATTATTGATTGCGGTCGGCGGCCATACAATAATTTTAAGATGATGTCCATCTGATGGCCGACGGCACTTCCAACCGCCTGCTCGGGGAATAGGCGGTGGTGGGAAGGATAGGACGAGGCGAGGCTAAGACACCGCTCCTTCCCACCATGCAGGAACACGAGCATGAACAATTACTGAGAAGCAACATGTCATGCATGTGCATGCAGGAGTGGATTGTATGCATACCATCTCACTATATACGAGGGGAGGAAGGGTGGAGGGATGGTCTTGATCCCCATGCTTACGCTTTGTTCCATGGATGATCTGATAGATCGGTTCACCCTCGCCGGCCCTCGGCCTGGCGGTGAGTCACTTGCCATCGTAGATTTTGTATCTTTGCTTTTATTTCATTTCTGACTGTTTCTGTTTCTTATCGTTGAATTTTCGTTTTCGTTTTTCATTTCCGGATCTCGACTGTCTGATTGTCAAAGCGACCTCAGGATGAACTATAATTGTACCGTACTATACTCGCTTGGGCGGGTTAACGTCACAAGTTCTTGAGCGCTGTGCCAGGCGGTTTGATTCGGGATGATGATAGAAAACGTAAAGTTCGCAGCCTTCGGTGCGAGATGACGACAGGTTTAGTGCCATTCCACCTTAAACAGCTGTAAAAGGTAAAAATGATACGAGAATCGTGACAAAAACCAAGTCCGATGGTGATAACGATGCTACTCCGGGGCTCATAACCTATTGTTCAACAGGTTATGAGCCCCGGAGTAACAGCTGCCACAAAGATGGTTGAACCATCGATCGAACTCGAGACTCAGCTCATTGGCCCCTAAGCGTGCCAAGCATTGGCGCGCGGATAAGACCACTGCGCCACAGCCGCTCGTTGCAGTCACAGTGCTGATCGCTCACAATGTATAATGATGTTCTCACCACATGGCCGCAAGAGATGTACTAAAAACAGCTTCGATCACCCTATTTGTTCCGCGGCGCGCTCATCTACTACCTCCGCCTCCATCCACCTACCTCCCCATCATTCCCCCAGGGTCGCGCGAGAAAAAGAGGTAGAGCGAGATCAGTGCGATGACTCTGGTCGGCGTTCTTCGAAAAAACTGAGATCTGATCCGACGGCTAGTAAATGTAAATGGCGATCGAGGGGCCATGATCCCTCGGGGAATAATCAAATGTGATAAAACAGTGTAACGAGAAAAGAAGCCTTGGGCAGGAACGGGCCGCACTGAACGTGGTGTGGCGAATCATCACCATCTGACGCCCTCATCGCATGTAAGCCCCTTAGCCTCCATCGTGACGACTGGTTGTTTGAGCTTCGGCCTCTATCCCCTTTCAGGGACTAAACTCCATTCAAATTTCCCTAGCGAAGCCGCGACGCATGGTTGGCACTGTGATCGGAGGAACAAGGGATGGCAGCTGGCATGGTGCTAAAGCCAGCTACGCGGAAGAGCGGCAATGAAAACGTTCCGCGATCCCATGTACTAAGAAGCGTGTGACATATGGATCACGGGTTGGGCAGCTTGGAGAAGGCAATTGATGCGGCCGGATGCGGCCAGCCGGGGCGAGGGTGTTGCGTTGCCATGATCGATGGGCATAATCGAGTCAGATGAGCACAACGTTTCGTATTGCCAACGCCGCATCATCGTCATCTGAACCACGGAGGCTTCTTGGTGGAAATTCGGTGAAAGGCTGATAAGGAGTTTCTATTCAGGCAGATCTGAGATCGGCTAACCCCTGGCTAGTACCATCATGAGTGGGTTCGCTAAAGCCATAAAAGCAATTCAGCGCATGGAGCCACCGAGACACGTCAAAAACATGAGGAAGATAGATCTGGCGAAGGCTGCTGTGCACACCCGCAGACCGCCGCATTTGGCATTACTTCCGGAAGTCATATCACAAGGCGCTCAACTGTGGGGGGACGTGGCTAATTCTCCCGCCAGACCCTCGGTGCAGAGGGAAATTCAGTTCAAGCACAAGAGGTAGTATTGCCGCCGATCGAGAGGGGGACAGGTCGGCGACGCGTTAATTGCGACTATTTAGACGACCACATCTCCCTCCCGCACAATCAGCGATATTGGGCAATGCGCGCAATGGAAGGAAAGCGAAGAACATGATGTTTACTTACTTGATATGTATATATATGGAAAGAGCGCCATTGTTGACACGGTTGACAATACTACGCAAGACTTGCGTGAACCCGTGACTAAATGACCAAGGGCCAGGATCAATGAGGCTATGACATAGCAATCTATAATTATCAGAAAGGGGCGTGCTGCGGCGCACGCTCAGCGCTCCAGTTTCGTCCGAGGTAAGGGCCGGCACCGAGATATGGATATGATGGAGGCGAAGCTGGCTGGTTTCTCGCAAGGCGTAGCTGGATCATCTACCGCTCGCAGTTGGGTGAATAAAATGGAGGTAGCATCAAATCGTGCTGCCAACTAAAAAGGGTAAGATCCGGAATGCAACCCCGCAGTTTGAGGGGCCACAGTATGTACAAGGCTCAGACAGCCGCTGGGACGATCCGAACCCGAAGGACTGGTGCTGCACTCGCTCTTAGTGACCAACAAGCATGCGGGTATAGATATTTAATTCTAGAACGCGGAGATTCGCAGATGTGGCTCAAACTCGTGTAATCAAACTAACCTTGACACCGTGGGAGTTTATAAAATAATTTCTCATGGGCCCGTATGCGATCTACCGAAGAATGGATCGGTAGTAAAGTAGGTAGCTTAGGAAGCGGAACCTGGTCCGGAACTAGGTCGCTTTTCCAAAATTCCATCCACGATTCCAAATTCTAGTGCTTCTCGCGCTTGATAACAGAACGTGAGCTTGACGATAAATTGCTAGTTGCGTCAAGTGTTACCTGTCATGAAGTAATCGCGTTCTAGTGCCTTCTCTGGGATCATCGTCAGTTTCAGTTTAGTGCAATCCCAATCCAGACGGCACACATACCGAAACGTTCCAGCCCTGATGCCTCACTCTCACCTTCTTTGGCACAATGTTGCTGATATATACCCGTTAGTAGTTGGCGCACGCGCAGTATCTCCTTGGCATGGATCGCTATATCGGATGCCTGCCCAGAAGCTCCACCAGACGGTTCTGGAGGCGGAGAATGAGCGTTGGTGCTATGGCAGTGCATATTCTGGCCTCACGATGAATCATGATGCTGGCATTCGGAAGACAGTGACGTTTTCCCTTTTCACCTGTGAACACGCTCATTGAATTGTGGTCAATGAACCTTGAACTTGAGGCACGAACCTGCAGCGAGCAGCAAGGAACCCATCGAACACGCCTGTCCAACGCAGTAGGTATGTATCGGTGACGAAACGTACTGGCAATCTGCGGAATGAATCATTTATCGTCCCAACACCTCGGATTATGAACCAGACCTGCATCTGTAATCCATCAATTCGAATGCTTTACAGCAAAACACCTCCCACTTACAGTGTCATAAATAGCCAGACCTGCGGTCACACTCCCACCGGGTGAGTTGATGTACAGGTGGATTGGTTTCGAAGTTTCCTCCGCTTCTAGAAAGAGCAGCTGGGCTACGATCAGCGCCGAGTCTGTGTCTCTTATCTGAGGTTCCATTCGACGGTCGGCATTAGCCCGTAAGTATCAAGTAGAGTTAACCTTACGGGTCCATGGAGCATGATCACTCGCTCACGCAGAAGTCGAGAAAATATGTCATACGAACGTTCTCCACGGCCCTAGTACGCGAGGCCTGTGAGCGGTCCTGTGCATGGAAGACGCTTCTGCTGTTCGCACTCACAGTCTGCTCAATCACAATGGGCACGAGGTTCGCCGACGGTGCACTCCAGTGGGAAGCAAGTGGGTGAAAACGGCGACTATGCTGCGTGGCAAAGGGAAGCAACCGCTTGCAGGCCGTTATACATGCATTCCTTAACATTCTGGGGTAAGTATGAGGATGCAAGTTATTGACCACGTGATCTGGTACGCGCAGAAAGTTTGTCGCACGAAAGGTCGCGCTCCGACGTTCGACACGACACGGCGGTCTGTCGTTGCGAGGTATGCTATACCCACTCTTACTATGTCCCGAGCCTGCGTAACCAATCACTTTTGGATAGATAGTACCTGACCGCGATGGACGCGCACCACAGGTCAAGGGAGGCACCCATGGATTTTCAGTTCACGTCTCGCCCATCCAGCGGCACAAAGCCAGTCTGGGCATCGTCTACTGACGACGCGGACGCACCTCGAAAGCGTACGTTTCCATATCCCTTATGCGCGCGTGTGGGTGCATTCCGAGCGATGCCATCCCCAGGTCCTTTCAACGACCTAAACCCCGCATCCCCAGGATTTCCCGCATCTCCCACTCCTATGTTTGGCGAGAACCGCAATGTACCTTTCATCTTTCAGAGTCCTCCGCCGCAGACGAACCCACCATACCCCTGGGAGCCACCACAGAATTTCTCTCCCCAGAAAGCATTCCCCCAGCCTCCTGCCATCGAACTCCGCGATGTGGACATGTCTGACCTGAGCCCACCTAAGGTAGAAGAATGTGAAAATGAAAATGGTAGGGCCGTGTCAACAGGTGGGCTCAGAAGGGTGTACAAGTTACGACAGAAAGCACGCACGCAGATTCATTCCAGGCGAAATGACGAAGATCCGGACCAGACAAGCGAAGATGACAGTGAGGACGATGGAATTGCCAGGCCCCTGACACAGAATACGTCAAATCACTACACCCTCAACATGCCTTCTGCGCCAGCTTCTCAATCTGACATGCCATATATTTTACTCGGGTGAGCGCGTGTTAAGTATGCGTGGTGCTGGAGGGCCCTGACACGCCTTAGCTACCTCCAGTTTTTTTTTAACTCAGCCCTTGTGTTCCTCTTCCTGTATTTGCTCGTCCAGTTCATCCTCACAGTCCAACGTGACGTTGAACACCGGATTTCGGACTACTCCATGGGTTTGTTCCTATGTCTATGGCTGTGGTCATGACTGCTTATTTTGGACATGTTATCAGATATCGTACAGGAGATCGGAGTTTGCGCCGCTCATTATAGGGACAATTATTGCGAGACTAATCAAATCCCCGCGATGACTCATCAATGCTCTGCTTGGGAAACTTGCATGAATCGCGATCCAACCACAGTTGGCAGGGCACGCATTGGTGCTGAGCTCATCGCCGAAGTCGTAAATAGCTTTGTTGAACCCATCAGCTGGAAAACTCTTGTAAGTGTTTCACCCTGATGAATGTTCTCGCACCCTTTCTTTACCATACTACTCAATTGTTTGGCGGTCGATAGGTGTTCTTGTTGACGTCATTGACCTTCCTAACAATGTTTGTCAACGCGCTGCTATCGTTATACCGATCGCGTCACCAACCAGTATCCTCGCCAACTTCGTATCCCGTCCCGCCACTTCCATCCTTTCATCAGCCTTATCTCCCATCAAATACTAGTTCGGGGACGTATCAAAAGGGCAAGACTGATGATTCCCGGGAAGATGCACCACGCCGAAGGCGGTTGGAAGGCGGGCAGTCAATTAAGGTGAAATGACGTACCTGTAGTTGCACATTCAGCCACTCGGATCACATGGATAGTCCTATTGAAGCCTATTGACCATCTATTTCGTTGTCACTTAAGCCGACTATCAAGTCATATAGCCCTCTGAGGAAGGGGAATTAAACGAGTGACCGAGATATCGTGTTTGCCCCGTCAGGTAAAGGCTGGCTAGTCAGGCACTTAAAATGGCTAGGCCTGCCCCTTTCATGCCCCTCCATTCTGAGTCCACCCCCTTGAAATTCGGCCTAGGGCAAGCGGTCGTTCCGTGAGCGACGGAGTGGCGTTGTTGAAATACATATCATAATGTAATAAGCAGTCGGCGACTTTGCGGCGTGATCATCCCGGGCCAAATTGAACAAAGCCAAGCTACCAAACAACCTGGCGTGTTTAAGAAAAGGGAAGAAAGAAACTTGATGAGGTGGCGCTGGAAGTTTCGAGGGACAGGCAAGTCCCGTGATGCGGATGAGATTGCTGAGGGTCAAGGTAAGGTGATCGAGTGTGCGATATGTCATAAGGTCGTCGCTGTCACCATAGAGTACTTGTCGACGGGACCGCATGCCAATCAGTCGAATTCGGGTACGAATTGCTCGCCACTGCCGAAATCCTGTCATCGGACGTCGCGCGTCAAATGGTGAATTGCTGCGAGATCATATCATACCATACATCACTTCGCTTGACCGATGTGCCGCTGGACCACACCCGCAACGACGACTTGCTCTTGTCTTGCCTTGCTTGTCTGTCAAGCTCCTGTCAAACTACGTTGAGCATGTTCACATGGCAGTTAGCAAGGCACGGGCGATGATGATGGAACTTACCTACGAAGCGCAGCCGGACAGCCTGACTCGGAAATTGACACTTATCAAGAGAATTCGGACCTGGACAGCTCGATTACTATGAAGATGAGATGATGCTACTCCCTGGCTGCCTTTAAACATAATAGGAACCCAAGTAGATACGATGATGCACGTGACAGTGTTGTCGTACTCGCTGTTGATCTGACTCTCACTTTGTTTCAAAGGCTCCAATTTGAGATCTGGAAAATGAATGAGAATAGCAAGAACGTAGTGTGGGACTTGAGGGCGGATCTCGCCGAGGAAGAAACCACAACAACGTTCGGGGCGGCGTTAGATCCCATGATGTGTGACGGACCACACCTTAATGGTACCCAAGTGATGTTTCAGGTTCGTAGTGAGCGATATGGGTCTGCGGCGGCGGCGAGGATGTAGCTCAAAAGACATGGACGTACGTGGGCGTGAGGGTGTATCGGTGCTGCTTGACGAGCTGTCTAGGTCCGAATGCGGCTCACCAGGAACGATCCCCCTCTGCCACACGCCATGGACGTTCTGTCCCTCACTTCGGTGGTGGAAGGGTATGCCTAGCGGGGCACGGCGGCGGCGCAGATGAAATCCAGAGGGCAGGCAAAAGCGACCGCATCTTTTCTGCCATCCCGGGTCCGTCACAAGTGGATCAGCTCGTGTTAGCTTATCGATTCCGGTACACCATGTGGTGCGCTAGTTTCCGTCATATCATATATGCGCTGCGCTGGCTCTGGGGGGAGGAGCGCCGCAAAGTCCGGGATTTGATGTAACATAGGTATATACTCTTCGGAAGCAGAAAGAGGCGTTTCCGGGCTGGGTTTTCCGACAGAAAAATCTCGCGGAATCCGAAACCGGAATCTTGACAAGTCTTGACAACTTCCAAATGTATGAATGGCGCTGCAGGCAGATATGATATATATCCATTCCCATTTCCTATGGAACGTGTTTCCCCGATAGAGTAGGACATCGAATTTCACGAACTTCGTTGCTCAGATCCACATTCCATGAGATGCGGTGATGCCGAATACATCTAATAATTATCCATAGTACACGGTTACAATCCACACGATGTTCGATCGAAGCAAGAGTTCATGCTGGGTACTAGACGAAGGACATGGAGGTACAACAAAGATTCCCGCTCAACAATCTTCCCATGTGGGAAACCCAAGCGCCAACAAGGAGATACGGTACGACAGATTCTCGAGGGACCTGCCGTTCGCCGATGCTATTTAGTAGCTTTCGATGCACGTGAGGCTTCTTGGGCAGCCATCTTCTCTTCGTCATTTTTCTGGAAAAAAAGAGGAAAGAAAGGATACAGCATATCAGTCGTCAAGCTGGTATCAACGGTCAACACGAGGCCAGCCATGCCTTCTGCTTTGCGCGCAGGATCTCAGCGTCACTGTATGAAAACGGCAAAGTGAGAGAGAAGAAGGGGATTAGCTATATCCTCGCATGCTTACCCCTCCTTGCGTTTCGCGAGGTTGGTATTGCTTTCCTTTGCCTTTGATTTGTTGAGTGCTGCCTGCTTCTTGGCCGCCTTTGCGCGGTCCGTCTCTCGTTGATTTCCTCCTGAAAGAAATCAACACAGATATCCAGATTCTAACAGCCTTCAGAACTGACGAGTCATGGTTGGTATAGGAGGTACAGATTGGATTCGACCGATGGTACTTGGCCTGCGTGGCGGGGATGTGATGGGGGAGAAAGACAAACACGGACAAACAATCGGTTAATCATTAGAACTTAGCCAAGTTTTTTTTTTACGGTCTGTTTTACACGGCCCCTTCTGAGGCACACCCGGAACGATGTTCCAGGAGCTGGTGCCGGATGATATCGATTAATACTAATCCCCTTCCGAGTCAGCGGAACCCACAGTCTGCCACCGCAATTCTGGCCTCGGTACTTTTCTTTTTTGTTTTTTCACCCGGCATTTCGGCTCAATCTCTGCGTACTATCAATTGACCGACGGCCGATTGATCGTATTAGTCCATGGAACGCTATATAATTATGTGCCTTTTCTCCGAAAGTGCAAGGAGGAGATTATTCGATTGTCCGCAGCAGACCGTTAGGTTCCTTGGTAGCAACGCCGTCACCGAATTCTTGACGTTTCAAGCTTTCAATTACGGAGAACGCCCACTATTAAATAAGTGTCTAAGTCGAAGCCCTTCGATCACCAACCAAACCCCACAACGAGGCTCAAATTTTTCTGGTTTCGGTTTGGCACCGCACAGGAATGACCCTTGATTTTCCTTTTTTGTTGTTGCCCATCCAATTGCGGTTCTCGCATGGCTTCGGGAAAGTTGTCAGGCGATAACGTTGCAATCTGTCCTTCGGAGATGGAGAAGGGCCCAGCTCGATGCAACGTGGGCGTCTACCATGGATACGTTCCCGCGGAGATCGTTGTCCACAAAAATCGCCGTCTACGTCGTAGGCCGGGTCTGTTCGGATGCAGTCCGCTATTGTAAGCTGCGACGTGTTATCCCCATACCACATATATGAGTCGGACAAGTCAATCTCCGGCCTGCGACAAAACACTGTGGTGCCAAATGGTCTGCGCGTTGCACAATGCAAAATTTCGCCACAATTCCCCCGTATCTGTAACAGCATTAGTCTAAATCCTGTTCAGGGTGTCACTGCTCGGCTGAATATCGCACTCGGCTACCACGAACGTATTCTTTCTAGTTTTTGCTCCTCTCCTAAATGTCGACCCCACAGTACACATCATCTTTCTTTACTAAGAAGGGAGTCTCTGTCCTGAACAAGTAGGCATTGATCCAAATGAGCAGTGCGGAACACTGCGGCGGGGTCCCTTGATTTCCTTTTTATAGCTGCCAACTCAGCTCGCAATGAACTGTGTGGTAAAACCGTCTTTCCTGATGAAGCTTCCACATGGCGTATCAAGGCGTAGCATCATTTTCCATTTCAGCGACCGATGCTGTCACATCCGACTTCCTCCGAGATGGAGCCTGTCAGGGAGTCCGGATTTGATATCGGGCCGGATAATCTTGACGATCCCTTCGCGAACGTGCTGAATTAGACAACCGTGCGGCTGAGAGGTTGCCTCGCAAGGGGAAAGACAAGGGCCAGGAAGGGAGACAAATTATTAATTCGTACGTGCAGGGTTATCGATGCACATGATGTAACTAGATAGTAATGGGGGAGATACGGAGATCACCAGATCTTGGACACCCACTTTGTCATATGAAGCTCCCGAGAACGACTTTGCGTCCCACCGGCAGGCGCGGAACAACCGTGTACTGGCAGTGGTATTCATTCATTCATTTCATGAGACCCATGCCACACACCGCATCGAGATTTCGAAATCGGTGCTGCCAACTTTACAATGAGGTTCATAACGTAAGCACTTCCGGCTGTCTTGTGAATTTCAATTGGCTTGCAGCCCAACGCTATCCTTTTTCATCAAACCTAGTAGCGCTAATATGCGAAACATTATTAACCTCGCCTTTGTACTAACCAGTTCAGGAGCGGAATTTAAGGAAGCGAGCGGACTTGTAGAATTATGCAGTCACAGCAGCATACATAAATCTCAATTAGGTTGGACCAGAGCTACGTCGTTAAGTTGGAGCGAGAAAGAAAAACGGACAAAAAAAAAGGGAAGCTGGCAGGATCAAGGGTATGCTTACCTAATTGAACATCAATCACACGGACTTCGGGAACGAGTTAGGCAACTGACACCATGCCAGGGCTCGGCGCAGGCTCGACGGGGATCAGAATCATCCGGGTGCAAGAGCATAGGGGGGCGTGAAATCAGTCGGGAATAGTTTGTGATAGAATGAGAAAGGCTTGTCTCGGTCGTAAATGCAGACAATAGAAGATGCGGCCACTCATCATTGTGCCAGAAAGACAATACTCACCAAAATGGACGTTATAGTCAAGGGGATGGCAGAGACAAAGTCCGCGCATGTTCCATTTGTAGAACCGCTATAGATGTTGTGGTATTCGGTCGGTGTGGCTGAGACCAAAAAAAAGGTTTCATGCGACGAAACGTTCTTCGCGGTGAAGGTGACAGGGGATGCGGCACACGTTACGCAGGGCGCATCGATCAGTGCGAGATCCATGGATGGACTAAAAGTGGGCCACGTATTTGCATTCTGATAGGGTAATTCATTCTGACAGGATCTCAGACTCAGTTGTTGCATCCGACAGGTGGCCAAGACAGGGATTACACGCGTGCCTGGGTACTTAACGAACGACAATTTAACACGATCAGTTACCGAATGCGGAATAGACGGACCCTGGAAACAGTGCATACTTTCCGAATGTGATCGCGAGAAAAAAGGCGGTGACCTAGACTGAGATATTTGATTCAAGGAAGTTGGAAACCAGTAATTCGGTAGCCGTTCGATTGTCAGGAGGGGAAGCAATCGCCTCCGAGATCTCACAGTTGCCAGCAGCCCATGCTGTAATGGTTCCGAACGGTTCGCTCGGCAATGAGCGCATTAGGACAAGGTATTGCGTTGATTGGGACACAGCAACGAAGGAGTGGGAGACCCTTGTCCAGATTGTGAAGTGGTATGTACATAACGCCTCATGACGCCTTAGCCTCAGGGCCGAAGGGAGCAATCGTGGCTAGGAGAGCAGGAATGGAAACTGAAGTAAGTACGCGTGTTCAGGCGAGTGGCTTCCTGTGGTGATCCACGAAAAGGTGTTTCTGGAACGGGCAGGTGGCGGGCGGACATGGACAGGAGCCCGAAAGAGAGGTCTTGGCGGTGTTGAAAAAGGGGTTGTCCGTTAAGCTCTTTAACTCACGGTTGGACAAGATTGGATAAGCTTCCACGGGACTCCACATGTGCG
Organism: Rossbeevera pachydermis; assembly: GCA_038090155.1. NCBI lineage: Eukaryota > Fungi > Basidiomycota > Agaricomycetes > Boletales > Boletaceae > Leccinum > Leccinum pachyderme. The sequence continues at coordinate 90,208 of JBBPME010000030.1, forward strand.
CGAGGACATGTGGCAGTTGAAAAAAAGTAGCCGAGACGGGAAACGGCAACGTGGCCGTAAATAGAGGGAGCAGGCACGCGGCTATTTGGAGACGAGAAGGATGTCATATATCGGTGCATATTCAAATCAGACCTCCAACGCGAGATCACTGAACACGCGATCTGAGATCTGTCACCCGCCTGGTTGATCGTCTTTGATCGTGCGACTGGGGTGCGAAGGGCCCTGATCTCCCCTCTCCCGCACTGTTTTTTTTCATATATATATCACCAGCCTCGTAAGTTTGACAGCTTTCCCCCCTCTCCCTCCTTGTCACTTCCGCAGTCCTGCTGGCGACAGCTATGTCCCACCGACATGTACCCCGTCAGCCAGACGTTCGCATGCACGAGCCTACCCACCCGCACCCACACGCCCTCATCACTCACCCGCCCCACCCCGCCCCCGCCCACCCACCACATCTAAACGGCAACTCGGCTGCCCTCCCCTCCACTCCTGCCAGCCTCTCGAATGGCTCCGCCCATCCTCACCCACCTTCGAACCAGATCGTGTCCCCGGTCGTCGTCCCCAATGCGCCACCCCCAAATGGCGCAGCACCACCCGCTTCCTCCAGCGTGATTCATAAACTCGCCGTTGCGAATGAACAGACATGGCTTCTTATTGGTGCGTTAAAGTCCACTTTCTTCGGGTCTGTTGGACCTGAAGCCGCATTTGTTTCCCAGGCCGCGTTGCGGAGCAGATGGGTGATCTGGAGCATGCTATCACGGCATATGAAAATGCGCTGCGGCACAACCCGATATCCCTGTCAGGGCTTACACAAGTCGCGGGAATTGCTCGGATCAAAGAAAACTATCCAAAGGTAGGCTAAGCGTTTCTGCCAATCCCGTTTTGAAACCCGAGGACGTCCGTCACGCAGGCCGCCGTGACATGGCGCTTGTTCCATCTTTTTGTTCTTTTCTCGCCAGATCCCGATCCCGATCCTGATGTCACCCATATCTATTTTAGGCAATCGAATACTTCCAGCGCGTGCTTCAACTCCAAGAAGACAACGGAGAAGTTTGGAGTGCTCTCGGTAAGCCAACCAGCCCCGACGCTCCTTCCACCAGAGCGCCGATGCTATCCCCGTTTTAGGTCACTGCTACCTCATGCAGGATGATCTCCAAAAGGCATACTCTGCCTATCAACAAGCGCTCTATCTGCTGCCGAACCCAAAGGTATTCCCCCCGTCTCCGACCACGCCACTCCATGTCTCACTTTTACCTTCCCTTCTGCAGGAGGACCCTAAGCTCTGGTATGGCATTGGGATACTCTATGATCGGTACGGTTCCTTGGATCATGCCGAGGAAGCTTTTGCGTCTGTTCTCAAGATGGACAAAGGTTGGTGTTTGCTTTGACTTGCTGTGGTACTTTTATGTACTCATTTAGCAGAGTTAGATTTTGACAAGGCAAACGAGATTCTTTTCCGTTTGGGCATCATCTACAAACAACAAGGAAAATACGAAGAGTCGCTTTCCTGCTTCGACCGCATCCTCCGAAATCCTCCCAGTCCGCTTGCCCATGCAGATATCTGGTTCCAGATTGGCCACGTCTACGAACAGCAGAAAGACGTAAGTCCACCCTCCCCCTCGGGTCATGCGGTTGACGAACATCGATCCCCGTTCAGCACATCCGCGCCAAGGATGCATATGAGCGCGTCGTCGTGGACAACCCAGGACATGCCAAGGTTCTTCAGCAGCTTGGCTGGTTGTATCACCAGGACGGTTCATCCTTTCAGAATCAGGAGCTTGCCATACAGTATCTCACTAAGAGTCTCGAAGCTGGTTAGTTTTCTCTATGTTTTGCTACTCGGTTCCATTCATCACTTTCTTTGTAGACCCGTCGGACGCCCAAAGCTGGTATCTTTTGGGTCGTGCCTATATGGCTGGCCAAAAGTATAACAAGGCATACGAGGCATACCAACAGGCTGTCTATCGCGATGGTCGCAATCCAACTTTCTGGTGCTCCATCGGCGTACTTTACTTCCAGATCAACCAGTTCCGCGATGCATTAGACGCATACTCGCGCGCAATCCGAATCAATCCATACATCTCCGAAGTTTGGTTCGACCTTGGCAGTCTCTATGAGAGCTGCAACAACCAGATCTCGGATGCAATCGACGCATATGCGCGTGCCAGCGAGCTGGATCCTAGCAATCATGTGATATCACAGCGCCTACAGCTATTGAAGAACGCTCAGGCAACTGGAGGACAGCTACCTGCTGCACCTGGGCCTCAGGATGTTCATCCGACGGCTTACGCGAGTGCCGTTGTACCCCCTCCCGGTCTCACTGGTCCTCCTCTCCTCCTGCAATCCACGTCTACGTCAGGCGTTGCACGTCCTTTGTTCAGATCAGATTCCCGTGGGCCGTCAAATGGAGATAATGTCCATTTACCACCACCTCCTGTACCCGTTGGAGGGCGATCGTCGCCTGGTCCGTTCCGAGGCGGTCCACCCCCACCTGTTATACTCGACGAGTCGCGCCATATGCCCTCTTCGCACACACCTCTGGCTCCAATGGATGTGGACCGCCCCCCGCACCCTCGTGACTTCCCTGGCCCTCGCGAACCCACGCGTGGTCCAGCTGGGCACCAAAATTTGTTGCTGCATCATCCCGTCCCGCAGCCTCAGGTCCCTACTGAGGAACTGCGTGCTTCCGCCGCCCATGTGACAACCGGGCATACCCAGGAGTATTTCAACCGTCCCATTCGAGCCCAGTCTACCTCTGCTTCACCTCCTCCACCGCGCGCCCGCTCCCCTGGTCCGGGGTACCAGCCATATCCCCCGTCTAGTCGTCAGCCAGTTGGCCCTGCTGCACCGACCGCGCCGCGATCTCCTTATCTTCGCGAGCCGATACGCCCAAGTGACCGTGACATGCCATGGGAGCGTCGTGGACCACCTCTTGACCACCATCGCGACTGGGAACGTGGGCGACCAGATTACCCTGGTCATCATTCGCAGCAACCATACTATCCATCTCGTTCGCCAGGTCCTCATCACCGTGGTGCAAGCCCGATGGAAACATCTCCACGTTCGGCCCATCCTTCTGCTCACCATCCACGTCCTGTTTGGGATTCGAAACCGCCCACTGGTCCTCCTCATCCCCGCTCACCTCCCCCGGGACCATCTGCGCCACCCGAGAACGGGCATTGGCGGTACGACCCGGCTCGGTTTGACGCACGTGAGGTGCCAAGGCAAGCAGAAGCAGGACCGGATCAACGCCGGCCATCGATCACGATGGCGACATCGCCAGAAGGCGCTCCCCGTGTTCCCCTCCACTCAAGTGGCAATAGCAGCATGCGCTTGTCCGAGTCCCCAAACTCGACGCCCGCTCCTGATGGGAAGGATCGTCGGAGGAAGCAAACCAAGGAAAGAGATTCTGACACGCAGAGCGTGTCGGGATCGATTCCAGGTGATGTCCCCAAGAAGGAGCGCAAGAAACGCCTGCGTCGCACAAAGGAAGACCAACCTACGAACCCACCGGGTCCTTTCAAAGTCGGGTCGTTCTCTGCAAAGGAGGGACAGGATACATCGAGTTCAAATGGTTCTGGAAGTCGTTCGTTACAGCCTTCACCAATCGCTGCTACTCCCCGACCCCCTTCACGCGTAGTGGACGAAGATTACGATGAGGGAGTCGCGGATGCGCTGGTTGTCCTTTCTCAATCTCACACCGCGCCAATGCATTCACCTACCTTGTCGAATGGTAGCAGGCATGCTGCAACATCTCCTCGGCCGGGGGTCTCTCATCGAGGATCAGTTTCCACGTCTGGGAGTCGCCCTTCGCCGCCTGGCGGAACGTCCCTCAAACGACCATTGAGCCCCGGAGTTGATGAGTTGGACAATAAGCGGACGCGAGTGGATCCCATGAAGCGCGGGCCATCGTCTCCTGCGGGGCGACATACTCCGATTCCTTCTTCGAGACCATCGCATTCCCCCGAGTCCCGTCAGCATGGTGAATCTGGTCACACATACACCACCAGTCCGCCCCCCATGCCCGTGTCTCTGCCTCCTCACCCGCGACCGATTGGTGCCGGTCACAGTTCTCATACCACATCATCCGCACCCATTGCTCTGCCGCCGATTGCGACGCTATCTCCTGCATCTACTGCGCCATCGCCCACGGATGACCGGATGACGATCGACCATCGAACTGCATCTCCACCGTCAAGGGGGAAGCTTTCTGACGTGATGAACCCCGCTGCGGGGTCTCCATCGGCACGCCCTGTCGCATCACCACCACGAATGCACGAAAAGAAGGATCCATCCCCAGCGTAGTTTCTTGTTCATGCGATTGCGGGACCTAGTGTCTGCGCATATGATGAAAATGATTGATATGACTTCTCATTTGCACAGAGACCCAAAGCCACGTATATGTATTACTGAACATATGTACATGTATCTCGGTTGCATTCATTTTATAATCAGATTCCTGTCTTTTTCTTTATTTCGTTTGGAATGTAGAGGCTGGGACTGGTTTCATTTATAATATGTTTTTATTTGTGATTTTTTAGTCACAGTAATAGGTTGATTAATACACTGAACTTGGCACACCCTCTTGCCTCTCTATTTATCCCGTCACCCAGGTTCACGCTCAACCACACTCACACACACGATTCATTTCATTTCATTCCTTTCTTTTCCTCCATAGTTTCTTTTGACCACTGAAGCCCGTTCTAGTCAATTAAAAAGTTCTCTCAGGAGGGGAAGGCGCAAACCGCACGCCTCAAGCCGCGATCGTATTAATTGTCTTCTTGCCCTTTTCTCCGTGTGTTCCGCTCTTCCCGGCGACGGTGAGGATGACGTCCCTCGAGCACGTTTTCTCGGACCAACTACAGCAGCATCAATACGAACTAGAGCGTGGGCAAGGAAGTGGGGATGGGTTGATGGATTGGGGGCCATCGTCTCGGGCTGAGTCGGATAAGAGCTGTGAGGGTATCGACGAGGCGGAGGACGAACCGGAAGAAGAGGGAGAGCAAGTTGGCGTTGGCGTGGCAGTGAGTGGGGCCGACGATGGAGATGGACACGTGGGAGAGCACGGGGAAGAAGGGGAAGAAGAGCTTGGAAATGGAGGAGAGGAAGGACAAGTGAACATCGTCATCGATGACCAGTCGACGGAAGGTGAAGGCGGGAACGGAAACGGGAACAGGAACGAAAACCCAAACTCAAGCTCAAACTCGGATGGGCGCGAGGATGATGAGGACGAGGACGGCCACGGGTTAGGTACTGCGAGCGCAAGCGGGGTGAGCCTCGGCGTGGACGTGGGCTCTGACTCTCGTTCTTCCCCTCTGCGTGGGCGTTTGTCTGGCGTGTCGCCGCCGGGTTCCGTTTTTCGATCGCGGTCGGGTTCAGGGTCAAGATCCGAATCTCCAACGCAGTCACGGTCATTGTCGAGGTCGTCGATCAAGGAGGCGTTGGGAACGGGCGAATCGTCTACGGCGACGTCGTGGATGCAGGTGGACCGGCCGAGTGGAGATAGTGAAGGACGGCCACCAAGCACGGATCAGCAGGTCAAGGGGAAGCTGACGCCGACTGAAGAGATGGTAGACACGCGAACGGGGGAGGTGGGGAGGGGAGGGAAGGAAGTTGCGTTTGGACTGGCACGCCTGCGCGCGAATGTGAGTGGAGAACTAACAACACGGAGGGAGGAACTGCTCGTGGTGCAAGAGGAGGATATAGGTGAAGGGTGGCATCCGCTGCGGTACAATGGCAAGGAGCGATCACAAGAGTCTTGTGAAGAGGAAGAAAATGAGAAGGCGGAGGCGGAAAGGGAAGAAGACATGGGTTCCATTGGTCCACTGGAGAGCACGCAAGGTGGGAAGTCATCACTGGAGATGAACGAGAAAGAGCGATGGCGGGCGTTTGGGTCGGTTGGGCGGAACTCGAAGCATTTGCGCCTCGAGTTTAAGTCGCCTTCACCGCACCCGTGGGACGAGACGGATCAACAGACGGAGAACAATGAGACTTATATGTCGGACTATTACTCGACGCTTAACTCGAAGAAGTTTGGGACGGTGCAGAAAGGGTGGGTTGTTTTCTTTACTGTTCATGCTGTTTGGGATCTCACTACCAGCTACAGGCGTCGACGTGCACAGATCCCGCGTTCAGCATATTACTATGGACCACCGGCACCTGACGCTGCGTACGGTTCGCCTCCGGTTGGTCAAATTGGGGTGCACCATCCACGGGAAATTGTCCGGATTGAACGGGACTACGGAGGTGGGGAATTGACTCAGTTTTCGCCGATATATCCATTGGAACTAGAGGGACGGGTGAGTGTTGAGGAAGCGACCTATTGACGCACACGATTCATGTCTGGCAGATCACGCCGACTCAGTTTCTGCAGACGATCAATGACATCAACGAGGTATTGATATCTGCGCACAGCGTACGACGTGCGTTCGTCGACAATCTTTTAGCTATTATCACACTGCAGCTGTCGACGCTGGTGATGACGTCACACTATACGAGGGTGAGCGATGGGACCTATCGAAGCTGAGACGGGAAATGACCGTTGTAGGAAATGAGGCGATTGAAGCGGAAGATCGACGAGTTGAACACACAAATATACAATCCTGCGGGACTGAATATTCTGTGGCCACAAAAGGTTGCTTTTCTGTTTGTGAGTGCTATTAGCTGTGGTGTAGACTGAGATTGATGGTTCGATGGCTAGCTGGAGATTGAATACTATGTAAGTCGTTTTATTCTCACTGCCAAGAGCACCTTGGTGATTGTTTGTCGTGCAGTAATACCATTGGGATAATTTAGTCTATATAGGGGCATCTTTTCTCATGAGGCTATTTGTTGTTACTTATTGGTTTTTCTGAAATGTCGAGGGGGGAATGGTTTAGGAGCTGTGCGAGAGGGAGTCAGTCTTGTCGGCCCCGCAGGTGGATGAAGGGTGGATATATGAGGGCAGAGCAAACGCGGCAGAGTTGTGAATCCGAGGTGATGCCGTCGGGGAGACGCAAGCGTTGCATTTAATATATACAAAATAAAAAAATATGGGGGGGTTGTTTGCTATCGCTTGCCATAGTCGACTTGGCTTGGCTGAACACATCCACGACGATGAACTATCCAAACATCTCCTCGCTCTGGGACATCCCTCAAAACCCTTCGCAGTTCTCTCAACTCCCAGACGACGACTTCCTCGCACTCCTCAAACAGTTCCCACACCAAGACACCGCCGATCCTGCACGACAATCCCCAACATCAGACGATAGCAGCCCAAGTCCGCCCAGCAACACCGATGCCACCTCCCGTCCACACTCCCTGCACCTCCGCACCGCAGATACGGACGACGCCTCTCTCAAGCGCAAGGCAAGCAGCAACGACCTCGAGCAGGGCCCCAGCTCAAAGAACCAGCATACCGGTCCGTTTCCCGTCCTTCTCTCTCACCCGATCTCCACAAACAATCTTTCGCCCCTTTCATCTCTCCCTAGCCGACGATTCAGTCCTCCCCAAAAAGCCCCACCCGTCCCGGCGAAAGTCCACGGGTAATAATCAGGTCAGTCCCACTTCCAGTCCTTCCACATCGCCCCCTCATCCTCGCCGCTCCAGGACGACTCCCGTCTCCTGAAGCGCAAGGAACAGAACAGGGCGGCACAGCGTGCATTTCGCGAGCGCAAGGAAAAGCACGTCAAGGACGTGAGTTGCCCGCTCCCTACTCCCCCTGTCTCACCTATCTCACCTCTTCCAGCTTGAGGACAAGGTGGCGGCTCTCGAAGCTAAAAACGAGGCGACCGAAGCAGAGAACACAAACCTTCGCGATCTCCTAAACCGTCTCCAGCAGGAGAACCTCGCCCTCAAAGAGACTCAGTTCACGTTTGCAATCCCAAAACCTGCAGCCCCTCCAATGCCCGCTCCATCTCCGAGCACATCCGTGCACACCTCTCCCTTTAGCTTCTTTGGAGCCACTCCACCCTTTCCTTCCATGTCTACCCCTTCTCAACCCACCCCAAAGTCCCCACCGTTTGGCACTGATATCGACTGGACTGCACTCACCACATTTGACCCGTCCATGCTTAGCGTGCTCGACGAACCATCAGAGGTACCAATGCAGACAGAACCCACCCCTTCTCCCTTTGGCCAGTATGCCTTGCCACAATCGTACAAGACTATCGCAAACAATCCTTTACTTATGTCGTTTGTTGATGAATCACCACCGTCTGCTTCCACCAATACCACATCCTCCGCTACTTTCGACCATTTCTCGTTCAACAATTATCCATCGTCTAGCAATCCATGGACCTCGACATTTCCCCAAATCAATGGACAGTCCGATTTCCAACATATGAATCACAGTCTCGACGAGTTGTTCGGCGGTAACTTTGTGGCAAACCAAGGCCCTATTGATATCGGCGCGCTGGTCGACAACACAGCCATGTCACCCGTATCTCACGCTAATGGCGCGAAACCGATAGCTACATCTCAGCAACCGATATCGCCGCCAACTTCGAACTCGAACAACTCGTCACCAAGTACGTCTAGTGGTCCCAGCCCATTCAGTTGGACGACTGTATCACAGCCAGGAGAGAGCCCGCCGTCGTCATCTGAATCAACAGGTGGCAGCAGTGCTCATCCGGTCGTCGTCACTAGGTCTGACGTAGCCAAACACATTGCTGCAGCGGGACTTTCTCCGTTCACAGATCCAGATTCGTGCCTCCGTAAAACGTCTGACTTGTCGTCAGGGGACATCATTTCATGTCAAGGGTCAAAATTCCCCCGGACAAAGGAGAGCCCAGAAAATATTGAAGTACTCAAAGCGTGGAGATGTATCACCCAGGATCCTCACTTCAAGGTTCGTATTGTTTTCCTCGGTCGAAATGAATATCCGCCCTGATCACCGTAACAGGACGTCGATATGAACGAGCTGTGTGCCGAGTTCGCAAAGAAGGCTCGGTGTGACGGGACAAAGGTCGTTTTGGAGCCAGAAGGAGTTCACCAGCTGTTCGAAAAATTCAAGAAACTGCAATCACAAATATCGCTACAGCAGGTACCATGCGATCTTGCGAGTTCGTAATCACGTCGCCGATCATGGGCTGGTGGACATACAGGGGTAATAATTGGGTGGTTGTTTATACGGCGTCTTGTTTATTTCCTTTTATCCTCTTTCGCTCATGTGTACCATCGTATCTCTCTCATTCCAACCTGTCTCCCGCTGTCCCTTCTGTCCACATACTTTGTAAGTGACCATAACTTAGACTAGTCTTTTGTATGTCCACACTATATTATTTTTCTCGCCTTTATTTTTTCGCGAGTTCCATACGTCAATGTGTACCATCAAGTAGTAGTATTCCTATTGGCAGCGCTCGGTGCGCGCGCGAATACGACAAATTTCATCCCGGTGGATGGGGCGTAACCCCTGTATGTATTCCGATGGAGATGCCACACCAGCTCAGTCGCCATCGGGTCGATATTGTGGCTGTGTGACACGTTGGGCAACGCCCTGTGATAATACGTACGCCCTATCCCCTCGACACCCGAACACTTCACGGCTCTCTACGGTCAGTGCGTGAATCCTTTTTATTATGTGACCAGGGTACTCTCATTATCACAAACTATTTTTAGTCGAGTTGGTTCCTTTCCGCTCTATAGGCACAGAGTCCGCGGGTGGTACTACTACTATTGTTGCTGCGATAACGATGGTGGTATGATACGACGTAGCCGAATGATGCGGGCGAAGTGTTGATCGATGCGATGCAATGGACCATAACATTGATCCCTCTCCGAAAAATCGGAATTCGAGCGACTGCACAGAAGAATCTCATTGTCCCAAAGACGAGAGTAATATCGCGAGCGAAGACGAGTTCCCCGAGAATGGAAGTTGACCGGAGGGGAGAGTAAGTACAGTGAGAAAGGAACAGAACATCCCCGGGTGGTTGTTAGCTTGCCGGGAGCATAAGGGACGCGCAAGCGGGCCCTCGGGGAGGAACTGCCACAGCCCGAGTTACCAGGGGCACGTCATGTCGGAGTCGAAATTGAGATCAAGGAATGAGCTTCTGTGGAAAAAAACATGCGCGCGCGGGAAGAAAGAGGGGGGGGTGTTCGTTGAGCATTACATATTATGTACGTTGTTGGCAGACTCGGCAGCCGTGAACGCCTGACTCGACACAGGCGATGTTGAGCTAAATCGCATTCGGCCGACGGGGTTGGTACGACAGGATTGTGATCGACCCGTACCGTGCTCGCGCTGGCCCAGTGGGGGCTTTCACGTGTTCATTCAACGAGGTTCAGTGCCGTCAGAAAGAAGGCGGAGGTACGGCCCGAGGGAAAGCAATGGGGCAAACGAAAGGTCGTTTCATGCATTCGGGGATGTCGGACAATATGGTATGTATCAAAGGTCAACGGTGGCATCAATCAGTGATTGGGCCACCCGGTGAATTCGAAAAATGGGGCCAGGTTCGGGATTTCGTTGGGTGACCGAGCTGTGCGTGACTCGTTCAAGTGCAATATGATCGTCAATTTATACCCTATGTATGGGGGATAACGAGTTAGGGAATAAAATTTCAGTGCGACGGGGTCGGGCTGAAGAGCTACCGGGGAAAGATGAAGCGGTTGCCGGGTGGGGTGAGAAAAGAGAGAGCCGTCATGATGGTAATCTCATGAAAGCAACGTGGTGGGGCATACCGACCGTTGATCGGCACGAGCGGTGCTTGTTCACATCGGCGGGGTGACTGTGAGTAGCCTACTCGCTACTCGGGCCGTCAGTCGCGATATACCATTTGACTAACAAGAAAGTGATGAAGTGGGTGTGAGAGTGCGATTTTCTCTGCAGAAAGGCGTCAGAACCGTAAGTCCTAAGATGGTTTCACATGACCAGGAAAAAATGACCGACAGGGAAGTAAGAACGGATGAGAATAAGATATAGTTACCTGAGAACGGAAGCAAGCTTTTTTTTGTTAGATTCTTGGATTTTATATTTCTTGCTGGAATCAAGACACGTATCGAAAGGATTCCGTTCGAGTTTCGTCTACAGATCACTGAATGAAGGCGAATTTTAGACTCAGCATCGGCGAGTCCGGCGTGTTCTGATTCGGAATGTCACCGTCGAACGGAAGCTGGTCGAAGTAAGAGCTCCCCCAGGCCCTGGGACACGACGAACATTGTTTTCCGGATCTGTAGGAATCGGGTGTAGGAAGTAGATGGGGATCGAGACATCGATCATGCTTCCTCGCTCTCACGTTGTCCACCAAGTGCTCTTTCAACTCTACGTTTTATTCTCGACTAACGAAGTCCACGATGGCGACACAAAACGCGGGCGGTTTCGAAAACATCCAAGCGAAATTTGGTCGCTTCAGGATCCTTATCATTGGGCGAGCAAATGCTGGCAAGACGACCATTCTCCGCGCAATCTGTGACTCTACCGAAAAACCGGAGGTCTATGATGGAAAAGGAAATAAGGTGCGAAACTGGTTTGATATATTCAGTGAGTTGTATGCGACGTCACACGAGTAGATCGATCTGAACCAGGTCGAGGGAACAAGGGGGGTAAGTATCGCTGTATATTTATTGGGTGCAGATATGTGGTATCTTCTGATCAATGCATTGCCATTAGCGCGGAATGCACAATATCGGGGATGAATTGATCTTCCCAAGCAATGACAAATTTGTCTTTCATGACTCGCGAGGCTTCGAAGCCGGTTCTGAAGAGGAATTCGAGCGATTGAAAGAGTTCATTGCTGATCGAGCAAAGACAACGCTTCTCAAGAAATGCATTCATGTCATTTGGTATTTTTTCTAGAGCAGTATGGAAAGTGTTCATTGACTAGTGATTATTTTGTACAGGTACTGTATGTTGCAAACCATAGAGGTTGTTACTAGATTTTCACTTAAGTGCCTATAGCATCTATTCTATTCTTTCAGTTTCTCTAAAGTCCAGAGTGCTCTAAATGTAGTACAAGCACTCAGTCCTTGATCATATCTTATCTAGCACAGGATTACTTAATCTGACATCATAGATGTCATCATAGTTTAGATCACCTTATTGTAATTGCAAGGCAGCACTTCTCTTCCATTGCACACTGCCTTGCCTTACCTTAGTAGCATGTAGACATAGCCCTAGTATAGCCTCGATCTCATGGTCACCTCATGTATAGTAGTATATAATATTGAATGCAGCAATGGAACAAGCCAGTCTTGTTCTCATTGGAATACCCTTTCAACTACTTTGTTTCTAGTTCTTGAGTTTGAGTGAATCAGCACCTAAGTGTTGCTAAGGTTGCCTTCATTAGAACAAGACTACCTGCTGTGTCACACTTGGACCCCAGAGTTAAGGGGAACCCTTCATACTATCAGAAGTAAAATGGAAACCCTTGACCAGGTTATCATCATTAGAAAGCAACTAGTTCCCCACTGCTGCATATACGGTCATTCACCACAATCTATTGATGGTATCAATTTATTGGTACAGATTTCCAGTAGTGTAAATAAGAATAAAGTTGCTGGGACCATTAGGACCCGTTATAGAGCACTAGACATGGATCAGTAGGATGAGAGGCTACTGCGGAACTGTAACCCGATATTGAGCACAGCAGAATCATAATTTCTTCCGTAAGATTCACAGTCTTACAGTACTAAAGCTGTGCCATAGCCAGGCATCCCAGTTCCACCAACTCTCTTTGACACGCATTCAGGGCTCGTGCACCCTGATATTTTTTAGATAGATTTAGATTAGATTGAAAAGAACTCTTTGTGAGATCCCCCCTAACAACAAGGTTTAGTAATTGGTTGTTGGTCTCTTTGTGAGTATCACCCGAAAAGGAAAAACAGGAACCTGTTACGATGCATACAAACTCCTTGTTTCTTTTCCCTTCTCTTTCTCTGTTCCATCCACAAGTTCCTCATCGCTTCCATGTATACTTAGTCATCCACAGCTTCATATTGTTCCTTACTGTGGATTACCTACATCCTCCTTCATATTCCATAGAGTTCTATGGCACCATTTTATTGATCAATCATTTTAGTTCTTATTGTTCCTTTTCTTACTTATAAGTGATTCCCATTGCCTCTATTTTCTCTAATCTTGACCTCCTCGAGTATCCTCCTAGATATGTCTTGGTGAATATATCCTGTTACAACTGGCCTGGGTAGGGTTGGTAGTAGACTCGATGGGTACTAAGACGAAGGGGAGGGGAGTCCAAAGGTAAACACCAGAGGACGACGAAGGGGTCGAGGAGTCCAAAGGGGAAGGCCTTGGACGACGAAGGGCTAGGGTACCTCGAGAGCTTCACCACGAAGCGTCACACAAGGGTTTTGACAGAGGAGTCTGAAGGAGGAGACCTTGGACGACGAAGGACTAAGAGTAAGGAGCACACACTCAGAGAGTGGGCTGAGAGCAGGTATATTCGAGAGTATCGAGTAGCTTTAGCTTAGTGTACAAAAACAAGTGTCTAGGGTTTATATAGGAAGGGAATGGAAGGTCATGGAACATGACTGAAGGGTATGTGTCAGCCACAGTATGAATGAGTCATGAAGACTGCGGATGAGTAAGGGTACACTAAGCAGGTGACAAAGCATGAAGAAGAAGAATGAGTAATCCGCAGTTATGGATGAGTAAGGAAGACTGCGGATGAGTAATGGGGTACTAAGCTGATGACGAACCCAAGTGAGTCATCATGAGTAAGAGAGATGAGTAATCTGCAGTATGGAATGAGTCATGAAGACTGCGGATGACTAAAGAGGGCAAAGGGTTAAGGGTTAAGGGTCAAGGGTATAGGCCTAGGGGCAGGTGACGCAATAGAGCCAAGAGTACAGGTCTAGAGGCAGGTGGTGCCATAGGAAAGTGTAAGAGAAGCTCCAGAGAGCAAAGGGGAACGCAGAGAGTCAATGGAGAACAAGGGAAATAAAGGGAAAGAGAAAGGATAGTCCAGGTGAGGTTTGAACGTAAAGACTTGGTAGTCTGGAGTGAGAACTGAAAAGGAAAAGAAACAACGGATCGTAACATATCCCTTGTTTCTTGAACCCTATGTGTGACCTCATTCTGCACTTGAAAGGATGCTTCAACCCTTAAGCTCTATCCAAGCTTTATAGGTTGTCATTGTCACTCTCAGAACCTTGTCTTCGATCCCTCAACCCTTGAAGAACTCTGTCATTTTGATCCCTTCGATCCTCAAGACTTTCTCAGTCCCCTTGACCCTTTGTTGTCTTGATCCCTTGTTCTTCAAGACTCCTTGTCCTCGCCTCTTTCATACCAAGACCTTCCTCTTGAGGCTACACCTGTTCCTACCCAGACCAAGTGTAATAGAACCACTCCCCTGTAAATTTAGTCATGCTGGACTTTGACGGAGATATTATAGATTTCATTCTCGGTAACTTTAGCACCATCCATGAAGCCACACCAATACCTCAGTGGGAAGAGATCCCAAACCCAGCAGAAATACCAATTGAGCATCTGCAACTCCATAATGTTACGACTTGCTTGTTTCTTTTCCTTTTCTCTCATTCTCACTACGGACTACCGAGTCTCTGCGTTCGAACCACGCTCTGACCTTTTCTTTTCTTCTATGATGACCTAATACCCATAACCCTACCTTAGTCATCATTTCCCCCACATGACTCATCCGCAGTCTGCATGACTCACTTCATTTGTAACCATTACTCATCCGCAGTCATTCTGACTCAGCTTCTGTACTGCGGATTACTCATCTTCCTTCCACCATGTTCCATGGTGTTCCATCCGCTTATTCAGGCTCCGCCCTGTGTACTATATAAACCCCTACCTACTCTCCGTATTCCCTAAGCTAGATCTCCTCTGTACTTCACTGTACTTCGTCTCCTGCAATCTAGCCAATTCCTTGTCAACCCTTCAGTGGGAAGTCTCCTTGAAAGTCCTCGTCCTACTTCTGAGTGGAC
>JBBPME010000031.1:0-49003 GCA_038090155.1 Rossbeevera pachydermis
TCCGGTCTGGAATATCATGGGTTTTCTGAAAGCTTACTACATCTCACATTGTCTGATGCAATTGAAAGTTCACTCACACAACATATCCCACGGAAATCTGCACAGTGTATGTTCAAGTCTTTTTTTCGTCTTTAAAGATCTCCTCACCTTTGACAAGGACAACATACTCATTGACAAGGACCAAACGCCGCGGGTCAATGGCTTCGGACTAGCGCATACGATTGAGAAAGCGCAGCCTGGGCTGACATACTTGCAACGATTGTTAAACGCTAACCACTTAAGGTCGGTCAGGTGGACAGCACCCGATCGGCTCGAAGGAAGCATACCACTTCTATCAGGGGACACTTATTCCTTTGGCTGTATCATGTTCGAGGTAATGTGACGTTACCTGGTGTCCTAGCAGCCACTAGACTAAATTGTTGAGCAGGTGCTGTCGGGTGAGGTACCATGGAAGGAAAAAAATGATTTTCAGGTTATTGTTCTGAAGTTGACGACACACGAATTGCCCTCCCGTTCAGAGCCTGGGACAATTCGAAACGAGCATTGGAAACTTATGGCGCAGTGCTGGTCCGTATGCCCACAGCAACGTCCTAGGGCAGGCGAGGTCGTACTAGCGCTGCGCATGGCTTTCTTAAAGCAGGATTGTTAGCTTCTGTAAGTTGAGCAGTTGTTTAAAGCTCGCCCTGTGATCCCGCGCTAACAACATGACCTTCGCTCAGTTTAATACCAATCAGCTTTTGCAGATGTAATCCATATGAAGTTGCTCAGACTAGAGCTACGGCCGTTCATGCATAGCAATGAAATTTAGGTTTATGCTGTTATGTGGGTGATTACTGGCCGAAAACAGGTTTGAAAGTGAGCATTTGTATGTCGGACGAGTGTAAAAACAGGTAAGCGGACGTTGGGTGAGGGTTAAGCCTCTCCAATGGTCTGCCGTCACCGGCAATTACATGAATCGCATGATACAAGAAGATTGCAAATAGATAGCAAGCAGTGCGTAAGGCTAGCGTAGCTAGTAGTACACCGCACTCAGAAGCGCCGTTACATATTGCGCATGTACGCACACCTCGCCCCTGCCCCTATTAACTACTCAGAAGATCGCGCGTTAGAATTTTGTTGACTAAGCCACTATCGCAGTACTGCTAAATCTCCTAATGTCCCCAACACACGACCTCATAGAGAAGACTATCGATTCAAAATATTGCCGTGCAATTATTCTAGAACTACAGACACCAGTCTGTGATCTTTTAGTGAGTAGCTGAGGCTGATCAACAGTCTGTAATCAAATTATTTTTCAGATTTTCAACAATGTTACATCTACCGGGTTTAATCTTATTCAATCGTGCCTCTCAGATAAAAAAAAAAGAAAAAGCCTCGTATCAAGTGCGTTTCCGTTATGTCGTCTAATGAGTTATATGAACTACAACTGCATCCGGAGTCATAGATTGTTTTATTGCGTCAACCTCTTTCAGCTTCTCGCCATGACTCCTCGCCCTATCCATGAAGTCCCAATCAGATATATTTCTGATTGCTTTGGCACATTATTAGCCCCCCACCACTTTCCTCGTGTTACACCCCAGTCCTATTTCAACGCTCCCATCGAAAGTCCTGACGACGTTGTCATTCCAGATTTGCAGATCGACTTGGAGCTTGGCTTTGAACCTGTCAGGCTCCCAGTTACAGTCTTGGTTGCTGAGTGTGGTTTCAGTCAAACGCGGGCTGCAATGAAATGTCAACTGGAGAGAGCCGTGAGGATGCTTCCCGAGATCAATGTCGCAATCATGATTTATATTCAAGAACCCACGATTCAACTCCCAAAAGCCGATCACCCAATTTTATCTCGCTCTACCACGCTCCCATGCGCGGCGTTCGCTTCTATGCTGCCTCCTGCCGACGTCCTGCCCCCCGTTGTTGTTGAGGATGTTGTATGGGTCAACATCAAGTCTGTCAAGATCGATGTGTTTCTTCGTAGTACAGACAGTGGTCAGTTCGACTTTACTGATGGTAATGCATCGTCTGCACAGGGGGAAAGTCCACTCTACTATTTGCCCACCAGTGCATACACTAAATTTCACCACTATCTCTAGACATTGTTTCCTGCAGTGATGATGGAAGGTGTTACTGAAATGCTCCACTTGGCAGCTCGACGGCTCCTTCTCCACATGGCGGACATCATGGAGAACAATCATGATGACCATGACCAAATCAATCACCTTCGTGCCGCATCGGAGGGTATTAGGTTCCCAGTCGACTGGTCGCACTTGGTGAAAAAGCTGCAGGCATCGTTGTACCATACCGCTTGGTCCCGTTACATCGGATGCTTAAATACAGCACAGAAGAACTCGAATAAGAGAGCGAATGATCACACCTTTGAGCCGGCGGGTGAACCAAGCAAACGACGAGCCTTCTTTGATGAAGATGGACAACTCTCACAATTACACGAGCTAGACAAAGTAATCCAAAAATTAACCGAATGATGGTAAATAGATAAGAACGCCGTGACTGTACTCGAATCAATGGTCACTTAGTGCTGGTACATAGCAGATATCGCGAGGCATTGTATGTACGCACACCTCGCCCCTCGCCCCCATCAACGTTACCTGCATTTGGATGTATGCGAATAGTAGTATCGTCTACATATTCTTATGTTCTTGTATTCATCGATTCTGTATATGCATTAGCATGGACTTGAGTATGAGAGTAAGTTTTCCGTGCAGTGGACCTGAGTCGCAAATTCCTCTATTATCAATTGAAGTAATGCGCTTCAGAGCTGGTTCTACTGCTGCAGTCGTATGCCCGCCAGTTCTTGATAGTGCCGCATAAGGGTCGCAACCTCCGTCGGAAGGAGGAAGTTGTTCACAAGTAGGACCTGCCCAAGGTCAGAAAAAGGCGCGTCATCACCTCTTGCCCCTCAGGCCAAGGACGAGTCGCTCACCAATAGCCACGCTCTGAGTGCTAACAGCCCAGCACCTCGTTTGATCAGTTCGGCATTGTCCTCGACGAATTCCTTGGTTCCGTTAAAGTAGTTCGCGACAAACTTGTTACTAGGAGCGGTTGCAAGTTCACCCTCGGACACAAGTCGAACACATGCATGAACTGAAGTGTGAGCTCACCGGTTCAGGAAAATCCATCGGAACCAGAGCGCCTGCATCACCTTGTCCTCATCGAGAACGTCATCCAATTCAAATAGCTCCTCCTCTCTGTCTATGATCATCCATTTGAGCACTCCATACTGTTTCAGAGGTAACGTGTTCAAGAAATCGAATAGGCGTGGGCCGCCAGGCCTACAGGAATAGTAAACGTCACCTCTGCCGTCTGTCTCTTGCAGGTATGGGAAGGTGAGCAATGGTCCAAGGCCGGCCTGGTAATCGTTCCTATGTCCTGATACTGAACTTGCCCTGCTCCAAACACCGGTATCTGTGTCGTCAGGGCAGTCAGACGCATCGTATTTTGGCTTGAGGTCTTCCTCTACACTCGTTGGGATGGTGGAGGTGGAAGCAGTACCAGATTCGCTCGCAATACCAGATGGTGTGCTGGAAATGCGAACAGGGGATTTCTGGTCGGAATATATGCTCTCGTTCGTTTCGAAGCACCTCGAATCGGATGATAATTCGGAAGTAGACGACCCCCTGATAGCGACTGGAAGTGTTGCAACCGAAGTCCTGTGGCATCGTCCGGTCAGCACATTGACCTTGTCCATTACTTTCCAAGTATCACTTACAATATTTCTGGTCGTTCATACGGGATAACCAAGGAAAGTGAGGTATGATACTGCACATACCATAAGTTGAAGATCACAAGTGAGATGAAAGGCGTACCTGATCCCAATGTGCTGGGACGTTCGCGTGGTCCCACGTGAGATGTTTATCAAGCATTCTTGAGTTGGCGAATCGCTCGTGCAAGCTGCACAGGGGACACAACCACTCCTTCATGGAGCTCTTTGCAGTCATAGTTAGAGACATTCCAGAGTGGTTTGAGGCAGTATGGGAAAGCGAGCAGTTATAAAACACGGAAATCGTTGTGTGTGGAAGGGGAAGAGGTTTTGTGTCAACACCAACTGTCTTGCATCGAAGTTGGAAGCCCTTCTGGAGATTACGACGCAAGAAGGGTAGACGTCGCATGTGTTGAAGTCGAACGACACTCGAAGAGATACGCTCCAGTACGTCCAGAAGAGCCTGTGATGGTTCCGTGTGTTGGGGAACCTCCTCGTCGCCAGACTCCAATATATTGCTAGCAAGGTGCCCATCGACGGGCTTGGCCACGAAAGCGTCGTCACCTTGGTAATTGTGAAGGTCATCGTGCTCGTCCTCAGATTCCCATTCGGGCGAGGGGGTGCAGGGACGAATCGCTCGCCGCACATGTGCTGACTTTACGGCAACACGCTGCCTGCCCGGGTATTTATCGACGGATTCATCTACAGAGGCGTGACTATCCTGGAACTGGTAAATGTCTTCGTGCTCATCCTCAGAATCCCATTCGGGCGGAGGGGTGCGGGGACGAGCCGCTCGCCGCATAGGTGCTGACTTCGTGGCAATGCGCCGCCTGCCCGTGTATTTATCGGTGGGTTCATCTACAGAAGCGCTGCTATCCTGGAGCTGTTGAATGCCATCGTGCTCGTCCTCAGATTCCCATTCGGACGAGGAGGAGCGAGAACGAGCTGCCGGCAGAGGTGCTGATTTCATGGCAATTTGAAACTTGCGAGCAGCAGATTTGGCAATGCTCTGCTTGGGCCTATCGGAGATTGTGAACACCTATAGAGCTAATACACCAGGGTAAGGCTCACTGGTGCAAACGTTCGTCGCGCCTCCCACTTCTGGCCTCATGACGAGAAGTGTCACCATGGTGCCTTTGCAGTGACCCGATGTCTCCACGGCGATAGAACCACTGTCTCCGTTTATTCTGCCCCGAGTACATGGAATTCTGAGCTGGATTGCGCTGGCCAGCGGAGTCAGTGGACATTCGGGCAAATCGCCTTCGGAGATTAGTGAAAACTTTTCCCGCAGATTTGTTCCCCAACATGTTATTTCGAACCCTGCGACTATGAATGATGTTGCTAGCTGTTTTGACAAAATGTTCGCTGGGAATGTTCGCTGGAATAACCTTGATTTATCCCGATTTTGGACTGTCATCGCCGACACTTACATCGATTCAAGGTGGGTTTACGAGGCTTGGCTAGGGCTGCAACATCCTGGTTAGGGTTTCCCCAGATACACCTTACTATTCGTGATATTCACCTTTCTTGGCATTTTGAAGAGGTTCGGGTTGAGCTGAACGATACTGTTGTGCACGATGTCGAGAAGGTGCCACGCGTACAGTGGTGCCGTCGCTATCTGAATCGCTTGCAACATCAAACTGCACTTTCCTTGCGCTTTTGGTGATTAGATTCGGACGGCGCCTCTCATCTGGTCACAATCAATAAATCCCCATCACGACAGCAGCGCACCACGACAGCAGCGCAGGGCACTCACCACAACCGACTCGATTTTGGATGGAGGAGTCCACGTCTGAATCTGGAGATCAGAAAGACATGTATAAGGAAAAGTGAAGCAACTGTATAATATTGTCGTCATCAACATGCCATCGTTTTGGTTGCCAGCAGTGAGAAGCCGACTGTCACTGGACAAGTCAGATTCGCTCTGCACTAGTGATTGCCGTTTCCTTGCGGCCTTTGTGATGAGGTGTGCCCGGGGTGCCGCCGCTCTCTTGGCCATGACAGGATACTTGCGAGCGGCGTTGGGCGGGATGGGCATGTCGGACGTATCAGACGACTCGGAGTCGGTCCCGCTCTGCGTTGACTGCATTGCCGCCGTCGCGCTCTTCCTCGGCGAGGCCCTTGCGGCGAGGCTTGGCCATGGCGGAATAGTGGACTTGCGCATAGAACTAGGTTGGTCGGAAGGCGGCGTCAACATGCACAAAGAAAGACGGCACTATAACTCTACCGATCATCTCAAATGACAGACTTTGCTCAGCATCTCGACTCTTTGATTACTTCTCGGGTCGCAAACTCTGACTTGAACGCACAATCATTCACCGAGTGGACTAGGTATGTCACCTTACGCTCGATCATCTATCGATACCAACATGATGGTCACAGTCCAAAGGACTCGGATGGTATGCATTCACTCCACGTCAGGTTGGCACTAAACATCTGCACCCGCAGACGGATTGTTCCAGGTCCCTGAGGATGAGCCCCCCGGCGACAAGACGCCGTCTACGGTGCTGGATCTCTTTTCTCGCGATGTCCAATCACCAACTGTGATGACCATTATTCAAAAGATGCAGTGGTGTGTCCGATCCTGGATATGCTTCCTGAGTAGCTCAATTACCTGGGGAACTAGCAAACCTGACCCTGATCATGCGCTACGGGTCTTACTGGATTTGCTCCTAAGCGTGCACATGGAAGACGCGATTTCGAGCGAAGTCGCTGAGCTTGTAGGATTTGATCAGATTGAATTAGTGATGGAATTACTAGGGGCACGTCGTTCTGCTGCAGAAGAAGTAAGCATTTCAATTTCGCTGTTTCTTTCACTCGAACATTGTGCGTTTCATAGCTCTCTCGTTACTTGGGCTCGGGGAAGGACCAGGGAGAAAGTAATAGTAATACCAACTATCAGCCGTCGAGTAAGGATTTCCTTCTTGTCGCATTATAATTCTCGGTGAACATTGTCACGGTAATCCCAGCTAGTCTTGCGCCGGAAGATGCTCAACGTCGTATCGAGGAAACTTTGAAGGCAAATGCCGCTCGTCCTCTATTCACTGGAACGGCGGTTAGTGACACCTTTAATGTATTTCCCCCGAGGCTAACATCCATCCGAGTCAGCAAGCAGCCCCTGAAGTTTTGCCTCATATCTACACCTCCTGGTCTAATGTCGGTGGCGGAAGCGTTTTATCACAATATGGAAGCAAATACATGCTCCCAATTGGGACAACGAGACAAGATTATGAGGTCAGCTCTGAGAGCTCGCTTCTCCCAGCCCCCTGATGTGTCCTCCAGGATTACGAGGAAGTAATCATACCTCCCGCTAAAATAGTCCCGCAGCGAGGCTCGGAACGTCTCATACCCGTCTCTGAGCTTGATGAGTTGGCTCGGGGATCGTTCCCGGTAAGTGATCCCACGAGTCCCAATCAGAGCCCACTTAGATCCGAATTTTCTAGGGATACACATCTCTGAATAGAGTGCAATCGATTGTCTATCCTACTGCTTACAAATCTAACGAGAACATGCTTGTATGCGGTGAGGTTTTGAATCAGCTGATTTACGGACCTTTTGATTAACGTTCCGTAGCTCCCACTGGTGCAGTAAGTGATATATTGATCGAATGCATCTAGATAATAACTTATATAGCAAGGGTAAAACCGATGTTGCGATGTTGACGGTTTTGCGCGTCCTGGATCAACACAGGGCTGTTATTGCTCCGGGATCACCTCTACGGGCATCCATACACCGTGACGACTTCAAGATTATATACGTGTGAGTTCGAGCGATTTCTCCATCCTACATACCTATAGCAAGAGCCCAGGGCACCGATGAAGGCCTTAGCTTCAGAAATTGTCCAGAAGCTCGGGAGACGCTTAAAATGGTTGTCGATACTGGTCAGAGAATTGACAGGTCAGTATTATTCAATTAGCTTCGGAATCCTACTAAATTACTTGATAGGTGACATGCAGCTCACAAAGGCTGAGATCACAGAGACTCAGATCATAGTCACGACGCCCGAGAAATGGGACGTCGTTACTCGAAAGCCAACAGGTGAAGGTGAACTTGTATCTGTATGTGTATTTTTCTCTCGTTTTGGCATCTCGATACAATTGAGCAACTACTACAGAAACAGAAACTTCTCATTATAGATGAGGTTCATCTTCTCAATGGAGAACGAGGTGCTGTGATCGAGACGATCGTAGCCAGGACTCTGCGACAAGTGAGTGGCGAGTTTTTGAATGTCCGGACATCCTTATAACTAAAACAGGTAGAATCAAGTCAGTCCGTCATCCGGATTGTGGGTCTGAGCGCCACCCTTCCAAATTATGTCGACGTTGCCGATTTCTTAAGGTTAGTGTCCTTCCAGGCACAACACCTCGATTCTTGACTTAGACTTATTTAGCGTCTCCCGATACACTGGTTTGTTCTATTTCGACTCGTCCTTTCGACCAGTCCCATTGGAGCAGCACTTCATTGGCATTCGGGGAAAACCCGGGAGTCAACAATCGAAAAGGAACCTTGACCGTGTCACGTTCGAGAAGGTATCAGAGCTGGTTCGCCAAGGACATCAAGTTATGGTGTTTGTTCACGCACGCAAAGAAACAGTTAGCGCGGCGCTCGCTCTTAAGGATGCTGCTACCCAAGAGGGTACACTAGATGATTATAGCTGTCAAGATCATCCACGATGGGACATCTTCCGCAGGAGCATTGGCGAGTCACAAAACAAGGAGATGAAGCAACTTTTCGACGACGGCTTCGGTATTCATCACGCTGGGATGTTGAGGTCTGATCGTAACATAACGGAGAGGATGTTTCAGGAGAGAGCGATCAAGGTGAGGAAGTCAAGTAATGATTTCGACATCGATTGATGTTACTGAAGGTTTTGTGTTGTACTGCCACTTTGGCATGGGGAGTTAACCTACCTGCGCACGCAGGTGCGTGTTGAATTGAATCTGCTGGATGTACACCCACACACGTGCCATAGTTATCATCAAGGGCACGCAACTATATGATAGCAGGAAAGGTTCATTTGTGGACTTATCTATCTTGGATGTCCTGCAAATTTTCGGTCGCGCTGGACGTCCAGGGTTTGAAAGCAGTGGTGAAGGGTATATCTGCACTACGCAGGATAAGCTTACGCACTTCCTCGATGCTGTCGCCTCGCAGGCGAGTAAATCTATCACTGCAGTTGTCGAATGTACTGATCAAAATGTCTCAGAATCCGATTGAATCACAGTTAGTCTGCGTCTCCCTCACGTCCGCATCGCACACTCAATTTTTACAGATTCCAACTAGGTATGGTGGACGCATTGAATGGAGAGATCTCTCTCGGGACTGTGGCCAACGTCGCAGAAGGCGTGAGTTGGCTTAGATATACATATCTTTTCGTGCGAATGAGGAAAAATCCTACACAATATGGTAAGGGCATTTTGGGAATAAATGCTGTTGCTAACGGTTGGGTAGGAATCTCAAGAGAAACACTAATCGATGACGCCGGGCTCCTGCAGCGGCGAACAGAGTTGATCATATCATCAGCACGCACGTTGACAAAGCTGTCCATGATTGACTTTGATGCCGATAGTAACACGCTGACTATTAAGAGCGTTGGGAGGATAGCTGCAAAGTATTATATTAGCTATCGATCAATTGAGGTCTTTCAGACGAAATTCAAGCCACAGATGACTGAAGCGGATGTCTTGGATATGCTCAGCAAGAGTACAGAGGTACGTTACTATTTCACAGGTGTATAAAATCTTCAATCCAACGGTGATACTGTCCCAGTTCGACCAGATTCAGGTCAGAGAATCAGAGGCCGCAGAACTGGAACTGTTGATGAAATTCATTCCTTGCGAGGTTGCTGTGGGTAGTCATAGTCATTGGGTGCACATGAGTCTAATAGCAGCGCGCAGGGGGGTTCTGACACTAGTCAGGGGAAAGTCAATATACTGTTGCAGGCCTTCATCTCCAAACTTCCCATTCAAGACTTTGCTTTGGTATCGGATACCGCATACGTGGCTCAGAATGGTGGACGAATTCTGCGAGCCCTACTCGAAATTGCTATCAGTCGAAAATGGGCCAATGCAACGACCACACTCATTGGAATGAGCAAGGCCGTCGAGAAACGAATGTGGCCTTATGAAGAGCCACTGCGACAATTCAATTTGAAGGCGGAGATCCTACACGGTCTCGACGAGTCGCGTACGGAGTACCATCCCGCAGAGCTCGCTACCATGACGGCCGCAGAATTAGGAAACCTAATCCGCTTGAATGAATATCAAGGTCGAGCTTTGCTCACTGCTGCCAAACAGTTCCCTTTCCTTGAGCTAGCTTATTCATTACGTCCACTGGGACCGGACACATTAAAGGTCATCGTCAACGTGACTCGTGCCTTTGAATGGAAGCCTAAAGTGCATGGATCCGTAGAGCCATTTTGGCTATGGGTTGAAGACCACGAAGGGCATACAATTCTACAGTCGACGGAAATCCTCTTACGAGAATCAACAGACACCCTGGACGTGGAGTTTGTGATCTCAGTATCCGCGGACACCCTTCCACCGTCGATTACCATTCGAGCTGTCTCTGACAAGTGGTTAGGAGCAGATGATGAATTGCCTGTGCAACTGGACGATGTCTGCATGCCCGCTGCTTGCGATTCCCATGTCGGACGGGTAGACGTTGGTTTCCTTCCTCGTTCTTCAATACGCCTTCCTCAGCTAGAAAGTTGCCTTTCTCACCTCCACGAATTCAACGCAATACAAACACAGGTATTCTGGAGCCTCGTGAACACGAAACTGAATGTCCTTGTCGCCGCACCTGCCAGTTGTGGAAAGTCTTTCCTGACATACATAGCTATTTGGTACGCAAAAATCTTATCTTATCTGCCCAGTGATATAAATGATGATTAGGAAAACCCTACTGAAGTCAAGCTCATCGGCCTGGGCCCTTGTTGTTGTTCCACATGGCAGTGCGGCATCAAAAACGGTCTCAGATCTCCGCTCTACATCAAGCGCGATGGGTATCGGACTGGAGCACTCGACTGGGCCAAACTTGTTCAACTCGTCTAATGGAAGGCTCATAAAGGTGATCACTGCCACGAATCTACTCAAGAGCTTCAACCTCAATAGTTTAACTGCAATTCCGAGCTATCCGAAAGTCATTCTATATGAGAATCTAGATCAGATGGATGCTTCCTACGAACTTGGTGTCACCCTCTTGCAGCATGTAACCGAACGTTTTCCAAGTCGCAAGATAGGTCTCGCGAGGTCGCTCATCGACCCTACAGACTTGGCAGCATGGTTAGACGTCGAACCGATGGGACTCCACAGCTTTCTGCCCAGGGACCGCGAGCAGCCGTTGACGTGTTCCATTCAACCATACACAATTGCCCACTCGAGTGCCCTTTACAAGGCTCTCGCGAAGCCCGTCTATACGGCGGTCCGGAGTATCCACACAGGTGATTCTGGCATCGTGTTTGTCCCTTCTCGTAGGCACTGCACAAATGTGGCACAGGATCTGATCACGCAATGCGCGTTGGTCTTATTCTCCGAGAGGGGATTCCTCCCAGAATCCGTTTCCCAGGGTTACGTCGGGGATTACCTCGTGGGCGTACAGGACCTGGCGCTGATCGATTTTGTATCGAGAGGTGTGGGGGTATTTCATCACGGTATCTCGAAATCGGACCGCAATCTGATTCTCAAGCTCTTTGCGGAGGGAATCATTAAGCTCTTGATCGTGGCGCACGAAGCCTGCTGGAGTCTTCCGGTGCGTGCGGAGGTCGTCGTAGTCATGGGCACTCAGTATATACAACTTGGTGATGATCCGGACAAGTCTTCACGGCGGCTGAGGGACTATACGATCCTGGACATTGTGCAGATGCAAAGTTACGCCGTCCAACAAAACAGAGCGGGGCATTTTGTGCTGTTTTGTCCTGCAGAAGGAGTGGAGATGTTTAACAAGTTCCTCAACGAAGACGGATTGCCGCTAGAGTCACAGTTGTTGGAAACGGACGCTTTAGAAAAGTGGTATGCGGAGCGGAGAACGGACGGGACTATAGTCAGCAAGCAGGACGGGGTAGATGCGCTTTCCTACACATACCTTGCTCGGCGGATCAAGAAAAACGCAACATACTACGACCGCTGCCCAGATGCTCCTGAAGGCGAGGCGTTGTCAGGCATGGTTGACAGGTTAAACCTGATGTAATGGATGTTTTTCGCTTGTCACGCGCGCCAGGTACAATCAGTCTTCCTTCACAGCTCTATGTTGCTTCCGACCAAGTACATAGATACATTAACTTACAAATTCAAATACATTCTAAACAAGGTACTTGGCCAGGCCCTGAAGGCGCTCCCCAGCTTTTCTAAGCGTGTCCAAATCTTTACAGAAGGCGAATCGAGCGTAGTTCTCGCCAATGTTGCAGTGCTCCTCACAATAGAACTAAAGCTGGTCAACTGCGCAATCAAGGGCGGTATTAGCGGATTACTCACCTCACTGACAGGAATGGTAGATACACCAATTTCCATGGCTATGAACCAACAGGCCCTGACAAAGACAGCCAGAATGAGTGAACCAGATGACAAGGTCTGAAACACGCCATACCTGAAGTCTCTTCCACGGCCTTTTACGGATTCCGGGAATGGGTAATCCTCCGGGAACTTGACTTTGGAAATGTCCTGTAACGTAACAGAGTCAAAGCATGCTCGCCGACTTGGTGTTTATGATCCTCACCACCAGCACGAAGTACGTGCCTTCTGGCAGACTATATTTCAAGCCAACCTTGTCAAACGCAGAGAGAAGAACGTCGCGCCTCTCCTGGTATTCCGCGACTTGTTGTTCAAAGAATCCACGAGATCGCGCTTGCTCGAGACCGGTTGCCACGGCCTCCTGTAAGGGTGAATTGGTGCAAAATACGATACGGGTACAGACAGCAAGAGTGGGTTTGATGATGTACTCGGGGCCGATGAGCCAGCCAACACGCCAACCTGTGGCGGCGAAAGACTCTGGAGAGTAAAATGAGACTCTGGCAAGTCAGGAGAGATATGTTCTTTGTGGACTCACTGCCAGCTGAGCAGACCGTGACGGTCCTGTCCCACATGCCGGGGAGATTCGCGATGCGAACGTGCTCCTTTCCGTCGTAGACAAGACAGTCATACTTTTCGAGAGAAGGTCAGTGACGAAGAGGGATAGAAAAGGGCTCTGCATACCACTTCGTCCGACATTACGAGGAGGTTGAACTCCTCTGCGAGGGCAGCGATTTTTTCGAGCTCTTCCCTAGAGAAAACCTTGCCGACGGGATTGTGGGGGGTATTCACAATGATCATCTTGGTCCGTGGGGTGATGGCTCGACTGTAAGCAAGCTGGTCAGATGGAGACGTAAATGACCAAGTACGAAATGGACGTACCGCAACTCGTCAAAGTCGATCCTCCATTCGCTGCTGTTGGGTTTCTCGGCAGACATGTCGGGATGGAGGGGGATGTAGACAGGTTTTCCGCCGTTGAAGGTAATGGAAGGAAGATACTGATCGAAGAAAGGCTCGAACATGATGACCTCGTCACCCTGCTCCAAGAAAGCGGTGAATACACAATATTGACCTGGGGGAGAGTAAATCAGTTGGTAAATATAGGGTCGGGGGTGGCACCTTCGTTGGCGCCACTGGTGACGATGATCTCTGTCTCTACGTCAAGGGACCTATTATTGAAAGAAGGCTCGTAAAATTTCTTGATAGCTTCACGCAAGCGGATGCGCCCCTTTGGGTGAGAATAGTGATTGGCCATTGTCTGAGAGAGGGCCTGATTGGCAGCATCTGTGACCCAAGGGGGAGGGGGAAAGTTCATGTAACCTTGGCCAAGATTGATACAGTCACTGGGAAGGTTCGCAACGCTGGAGAGAAAGTGAATGAGGACAAAATATATGGAATGAGGGACATACTTGAAGATCGACCAGACATCCTGGGCCAGGGCACGCCCCTCGAAGAGGCGAGTAGAGAAGGGGATAAGATTGGTGCGGACGCCGTTCGGGGTAGGGGAGGAGAGCATTGTTGGATAGGTAGAGAAGGTTGTATTACCGAGTTTAAGTAGACCGCTACGCGCTGATGTCCGAGATAGTGACGAGATCAATTGAAATGGCAGTGACATCAGTTGCAGTGGCACTGGCCTCGTTACTGACGATTGAGTTGTACGTTTTATTGCTCAATCGGTAGTAAGATCGAAATCGAAATCGAAGTTTCCTTTTTAGTCAATTGATTCCCACACACCCAAGTGTTTCTTCTTGTGTCCCAACTTGGCATTTTCTCGACGCGTCCATGTCAACTCAGTATGTCCTTTCCATCAATCCTGTTCTTGTTCTGAACTTCCATCAGCTCAGCGTCCTCCGACATTCCCTCCTCGCCCAACGTCACATCTCCTCTAGAGAGCGACGAGGAAGAAGTTTTCACGTATCCTGCACACGACGAAAACGACACCACTGAACCTGAAGTGTTTGTCTACCCCGTGGATGCCACAACACATCAAGATTCCCCTCTAGCTTCACCAGAGCATACCCCCAACACTCACTCACCTCCCTTGATCGAGACCGTTCTTTCCTATCCGTCTCCAACCCATGCTCCCTCCCGCCCCTCACCTGCCCAGCTTGAGGCCTTATCCGCTGCTGCCTCTCAGGGTGACATCCTCTTGCTGAAAAAGCTGTTTGCTACAGCACTCCAGGGTGGTGTACTCGAGGCATTCACCCTTGCAAACGACGCTTCTTCACGTACGGGTTTCACCCCACTCCATGCTGCTGCTAGTCGCGGGCATCTCGATATTGTCAAATGGCGTCAGTCTCGTGTTCTTTTCCATTGCACGACAACTCTGATCTCGCACTACCAGTCATCGAGGACTGCGGCGCAATGCCGGACTTGGAAGACCGCGAAGGAGAGGTTAGCCTACCTTCATTTTACCTCGGTTTTTACTTTTACGTATAACTATTACATAGACTGCTCTGCACAAGGCTGCATTAAATGGCCACATGTCAATCATCCAATACTTGTTGACAAACAAAGCAGATGTTCATGCCCGTGATGCAGATGGATGGACCGCCTTGCACAATGCTTGCTCAAAGGTAACCTATCCTCTGCATCACACTCGAGAGACTCTTCACTCCATTTCCAGGGCTATCTGGACGTTGTACGATGGTTATGTGAAAGCGGCGGCGCTGCGAATGCAATAGGCACAGCACGTGGCGTTGACCTCCGCAACAAAGGAGGCTGGACACCCCTCAGTAGGCCGTCTCTTGTGTTTTCCGCCTTATTCTTAGTGACCCTTTTAATAGTGAATGCCGCTTCCAAAGGGCATCTGCCGGTCGTGACCTACTTGTTGTCCAAACAAGCTGCAGACCCGCTGGTACGAAACAATTGGGGCGAGACTGCATACGATGTTGCCGCCTCCGTATTCGAAGTGTGGATTTGCGAGGTATTGCACATCCACTTTTGCTATTTTGCCCTCATGCATTCTTTCAGGTCTTGCAAAAAGCCGAAGTAGAGCGGTGGCGCGGTACAACTGCATCATACAATCCACTATGTGTGCACACGACCGTACCTCTGGTCGTGTACGAGAATCAACGCCTTGATACTCGTTTGAAAACACTCGCTGTTTCTGGAGGACGACCCAAGTTCTCCGCATCTGGTCTCGGAAGGCATGGCTGTCCTGCATCTTTCGAACTGAAACTGTCCCTTGCCAATGAAAACACGGGGGCCAAAACAGCAGCATTGTTGCATCGTATTGATGTACAGCTTCCTCTTGCATCCGATCCATATATGTTGCCCGATGCTTCCTGCCGGGACGCCCCCATATTGGAAGGTGCCGAGCGAAGTCACTTTTGGTTGTAAGTGTTTCGCTTGCTGGTCGCATACTGTAAAGTAAACAATTCCACAGATCGGATTGGATTGTTGACGATACCCATCCTGGAATGAGCCCCGACAGTGGCTGGCAGTATGCACATAGTTTCAGCGCCTCAGATGAGACTTGGTCACCGGAACCCCCTCCACAGCTTGTACGCCTTTTGTCCAGCGCTGGGGTCGTAACAGCCGGCTTGTCTTCCCCCTCACGGAATCATGCCCACGCGAACAGTAGCAGTTCCTCGTCTTCTGTGTCCTTGCGCACAAACACGTGGGTACGCCGCAGACGCTGGGTCCGCGTCATGCGTCGTAATCCTTTTCCTCCCCTTCCTTTCATGGAACATGACGGTGCGATGTACGACCTGGCCCACGATGGGTCTCTGATCCCCCGCGTGAGCAATTCCGATAGCGCAGAGGGACATGAAGAGGGGCAAGAACTCGGGGCAATGCCTCCCAACAGGTTATCTTCTGCCCAAGATTACGTGGCACGCTCACGCTATCTCGTCGGAAGTCACTTAGAGAGTAATGAGGAAGCCCCCTCTGCCGCCGAAACCCGTCGCGCAATTGCCAAGCTTGAACGGGCGACAAGTGAACTCAGGCGGGGAATTCTAGGCTAGTCTCCTCAGCTAGTCATGTGGCCTCTCTTATGACTTCAACAGGTGACGATGATAGGGAACGAAAAACGCAGGCGGAGGTTCTGTTAAACGCGTATGGCAGAGAGCTGGAACGACGTCGGCTTTTGGCGGGTGCTCAAGGCATTCTGAACAATGGCCCTGACGAGGAATGTGATGACGATGGGGAAGACGACGACAACGACCACGAAGTTTTCCGATACCCGCCCCTCGCGATCTATACATCATCTGCCAGACCGATATCAACGGAACACTCATCCCGTCCGGCGATTGCGCGAGATCTTACGCCCGACTTGTCTCAAGCTTCTGAGTTCCGAGTCCCCACTCGTGAAGCCCCCCAGAAGATGACGACTCCAATTCATACGGAGTGGGAACGGGATGACGCGGTACAAGCCTGCAACGACTGCCAGCGGCGTTTTAATTTTATTGTGAGAAGAGTGAGCCTCCCTTATCAGCTGACTCATCACCGAATCCTGAAAAGCTCCTTTTTTTTTCACCGAATCTTGTTAGCATGTGGGTTACCTCCTTGAGATTGATGTTCCTTGCCTTACCTTGATTTGTAGCATTGTCGTAGATGCGGTCGTATATTCTGTGACCGATGCTCTTGCCACAGAGTTGCCCTCACTCCAAGTGAAATCGTGCAAGATCCGTCTTCTGCCGTGACCACTGCAACATCCTCGTCTCAGCGTGTTTGCCAATCTTGCTTCGACCAACGTAGTGCAGCAAGGGGAACTTCTGCCGTGGAGCGCATCGTGGTTGATCGGGAAAGGTTGATGGCCCCTAGTCAGATCACACGACAGAATTCTAGTTCACAATTAAGCGACCTGGCAGAGTAAGCCTGATTGCCTTTTTCTATAATCGGTATCTAGCTTAGTTCCCGCAGCTGTCCTGTTTGTGGGATCAGTCTCTCGGCTTTGGAGAGTCCAGCGCATCAGGAGATCCACGTCAAGAGCTGCCTGGAAGGCGGGGCTAGTGCTACTCCCCAGACTGTCAAGTATCTTGTGTATGAACTCCCAGCTGAAAGCGCCCTGATCGGGGTTGAATGTATGTCCCTTCACAACGATATGTGATCTCCCCACTAATATTACCTAGGCGTCATTTGCCTCGAAGAATTCACTAAAGGCTCCGTTGTTGCACGACTCAGCTGCTTCTGTAGTTTCCACAACGGTAAGATCCTTGTGTTCTCCAAACGACAAACACGATTCATGTCGACCACAGCATGCCTGTCGTCTTGGTTGCAGCGTGGTCGCAACTGCCCCGTGCATACACGTTGATCACGTCGGTTCTAATACGACATGGATATCCCTTGCCTCCTCCCTCCCATCGACTACTATTTGTACATGGACATGCAGTATACACTATGGAATACATGGCTATACACACTACTGTCAATCACCGTCTCGTGGTTCGTAGAAAGTACTATAACGTATCCGATTCTCGTCCACCCGTATAATGTTTGACAAATCTTCTACGTCCGGGGGAACGATATCTTGGCCCTTGATCCCATCGTCCTGATCATCCTCAAACCAAGTGGAAGGGTCCTGATCATCTGAATCACCTTCATCCATATCCTCGACATCAGAGTCGGTCGGTTTATAGTTCCTACGAATCACTTCAGAATGATAATTCGAGAAGGCATGCAGTGGATACCGACATGAAAGCCCATATACGAGCCTCCATTTCTTGCCTGGATAGTACTTCCCCTCTGACTGGCAAGCCGATGCGCCTTTTCCGGTCATCCGAGCGTTGCTGCCTCTCCACGTCGATAGCATGCGCACGCTGTTCCAGCTCCATCGCTTCTTGCAGACTGAGGGATCCCACCTGGTAATTCGCACCGTTGGACGGCAAGGGGGCCTAGCACGACGAGGATGGGTTACTCGGGACGTGCATTGGGTAGTCACATGGACGCACATATCGGGACAACGCCCTTCGTTTAGCGTCGATGACACGAGGCTCTGGTTGTATGTCGATGCGCATGATTTCATCCGAGTTGATGTTTGCGTTCTTGAGGCCGTTGCGAATCTCTTCGATGCCTTCGAGCTCTAGCAGCCGAGATTCTATAGCTGTCTGCTCGACCGAGAGCCGTTGCACGAGGGCAGAAGTGGAAACGATCCTGTCAAAGCGCAGGGAACGTGCATACAT
Source organism: Rossbeevera pachydermis (assembly GCA_038090155.1). Classification (NCBI taxonomy): domain Eukaryota; kingdom Fungi; phylum Basidiomycota; class Agaricomycetes; order Boletales; family Boletaceae; genus Leccinum; species Leccinum pachyderme. The sequence goes on from JBBPME010000031.1 coordinate 18,342, forward strand.
GGGCCACGGTCAGTCTGAGGTGATTGATGGGGAGTTACGGTCCGGACGGGGCGGAAGCGCATATATACGGATGAAATAGACCCACGAAGAAGAGAGAAGTCGGTCGTTGCGATTGTGCTGGTCGTGCAATTCCCTCGCGGACATCTCAGAGATGGGTTTCGACTTGGGCCTTGGAGTTGCCCTGAAACCTGGTGGTATGGTCGTTTTTTTGGTGTGGGTCGGGGAGGTCGGGGACTGGGGACTGCTGGCTCTCATGGGGCCCATGTTGCGAGGGGAAGTGGGGGACAACAAAGAATATGACTGACGAATGACAGGACCGGCACCACTCGCGATTGGCCCTTTATACCGACCTGGATTTACCGCTTTCGGACAGTCATTCGCTCACTACTACTACAAAACTTGCGAGAATACACTTCGTCTGCCTTCTCTTCCAGAATCTCATCAAGTACTCTTACATGAACATGTCTCGCTGAGAAGAGAAAAGTGAGCGTCTTTTTTTACCCGATAAAAGGTAAAATAAAGTACGCACCATTCCTGGGGGCATGAATTCATCATTGTCAGGTTCTTGCGTGTTGGGTCCCTCCCCACGCGGCCGTCCACCAAACGTGGGTCTTAATGGGTTGTAAGGATTTGGTCCTACAGGGTCGAAACGGGCTCCGGGGGGCGCCCCCAAGGGAGGAAGGAACCCATCACCACCCCAAGGGCCTCTCGGGATATTCGGCCTGAGTCCTCGAGAGCCAAATATGGGATGATCGGGACCAACATACATCCCATCTCCTCCATGAGGCGGGAACAAGGAGGGAGGCGCAAACGAACTTCCGAATGGATCTAAATCCCGTCTTCCGACTTCCAACGGATTATAAGGACGTGGGAAGGAGCTAGCGGGAATATCCTGGGCGAAAGGAGGGCTGACATATCTTGCTTGACGAGGAGCTGCAGTCGCTGGAGGACTGGCGGGGGTCGTGCTCGTAGAAGCCTTTGTAGTCTCTTCTATGTAACCCTCTTTCCTGAGCCCAGGCACAAGTTTCTGAATGACTTTGAGCTTCAGCTGTGACACAAAGTCCGCGATGCGATTCGAGGATATGAAACCGTGAACGAGGGGCTGCGCGTCCGGTTTGGCGGCATCATAAGGATAGAACGAGGGTGAAGTAAAATCATTGGTAGATATATCCAATGAAGCAGATTTATCGCTCTGAAACCATGTCAACCGCGGCACACACTAAGACTACTGCGGCAGCGTACTTCGAGGGCGATGGCATTGATCAGAGTGCGCTGGCCGAGTCTCACTGTTTTCACGAGAAACTCAAGGCTGCTCTGCTCGTGCCTATATCTCAAAGTATGGTCTGTAAGTCGACTCGCGTTCCAATTTTCAGGTAGAACGTTGTTCTCAAAGACACTCGCCGACGATGTATCGTCGATTGCAATGAGGCGGAATCCGAGCGTGGTGAATATCGCATGAACCAGAGCCGTCAATCCATCTCCAGAAGAGAAAATACGCTTGTTAGTGGATGGAAGGATGGAAAGAAGGCGTGCAGTGAGTGCAGCTGGGTCGAGAATGTCGCTCGCCATCGAGTCAATGTATTTACGTAATATTACCCCGCACAGCTTAGTCAAGGGCTTGCAATCCTAATAAGGCCAAACAATACCTTTTTCAGTGCCACTTACAACACTTTCACTTACACTCTACCTCTTTTTACATGGCACGCAGGGAGAGGTCGTATTCTCAAGACAGGTCAAACAAAAGGGTAAGACCATCTCATCGTTCACCTCGGTCCCCTTCGCCGACTAGGCGGAATACCCAAAGAACCAGCAGGAGATACGACGACGAGAGGGACAGAGACAGGGAAAGAGACAGGGACAGAGATAGAGACAGAGACAGAGACAGAGACAGGGCAAGAGACAGAGACAGAGAACGCTACCGAGATGATCGTTACCGAGATGATCGACGAAGAGACGGGCATCGGAGCGATAGAAGGGATGACCGCCGTGACGAAAGGCGCTCCCGCTCACCTGATCGCAGGGACCGCGACCGCCGACCTCTTTCGCCGGCTGCAACAAAGGCCACTTCCGAGACTACCCTCACGCCTCCTCCGGCGCCAGAGGACGAAAAATTAAAGGCGAAACGTGCGAAACTCGAGGCTTGGAAGAAAGAACGGGAAGCCAAGAAGGCACTTGACGAGGCGAAAGCAAAGGCTATGGCACTTGCTGGCAAGTCTGCACCAGGTTAGTCTTCGTGTCCCATTGTCTGCTTGGGGAGATTTCACATCACTTGATCTTGCCCTTTAGCACCTCCGCCACCTTCGTCTGCGAAACCCGGAACGTCACTAAACCGTGCGGCGTTGACTGGTCTTGGGCTGAAAGGCCTTCCATTGAAACCGGAAGTTCTGAAGGCGTCGAAAGCCGCCGCGGCTGTCATGGATGACTCCGTGGAGACCAAGCGCAAACTAGAAACTCTCGGTGACATGCCTGCTGTCGATATGACCATGGCTGATGGAGAGGCCAGTGTTGGTGACCTTGAAGTTGACGACGACGACGAAGAAGCAAATCGGATGGACCAGGCTCTCAAGAACAAAGCTGCAGACGCCATGGACGAGGAAGAGGAAGTTGACTCTCTTGATGCCTTCATGAGTGGTGTGAAGGAGGAAGTGAGGAAAGTCAACGAGGAAGACATGCAGAAAATGCACGACGGCAATGGCTCGTCCCGTGCTCGGCTTGACGAAGGCATAGTCGAAGACGGTGGTGAAGAGGTCGTGGAGCCGGTCGTTGAAGACGAACTTGATGCTACGGAATTAAACCCGGAAGATATTCTCGCTTTGGCTGCCAAGAAAGCCAAGAAGAAGGATATTGCGGCCGTCGATCACTCGCGCGTCAAGTACGAACCTTTCAGGAAGGAATTCTACGCCCCTCCGCCAGATATTGCTGCCATGACGGACGAAGAAGCCGACCTCCTAAGACTCGAGTTGGATGGGATCAAGATTCGTGGGGTCGACTGCCCTCGCCCTGTTACAAAGTGGAGCCATTTCGGCCTCCCTGCAAGCTGGTACGAGCATGTTTTCCCTCAAGTACGGCGTGACTCATACTGTACATCAGTTTGGATGTTATTAAAAGACTCAACTACACTGCACCCACTGCTATCCAAGCACAAGCTATACCTGCCATCATGTCCGGGCGAGACGTCATCGGGGTCGCCAAGACAGGTTCTGGCAAAACGATTGCGTTCCTTCTGCCTCTATTTCGGCATATCAAGGATCAAAGACCGCTTGAGCAAATGGAAGGGCCTCTGGCAATAGTCATGACTCCCACGCGCGAGCTTGCTGTGCAAATTCACCGGGAGTGTAAGCCATTTTTGAAAGTAATGAACTTGCGGGTACGTTACGTGTAACCTTTCACTTGTCACAGACTAAATTAAAAACCTTTCAGGCCGTTTGTGCATACGGTGGTTCTCCTATCAAGGACCAAATAGCCGAGCTTAAGAAAGGCGCGGAAATAATCGTGTGCACCCCGGGACGCATGATAGACCTTTTAACCGCTAACTCTGGTCGTGTGACGAACTTGAAGAGAGTTACTTACATCGTGCTCGACGAGGCGGACAGAATGTTTGACATGGGTTTTGAGCCACAGGTGATGAAGATTATCAATAATATTCGACCAGACCGTCAAACTGTTCTCTTCTCTGCAACGTTCCCTAAACAAATGGACTCTCTCGCCCGGAAGATTTTACAGAAACCTCTTGAAATCACGGTGGGGGGACGTTCAGTTGTTGCTGCCGAAATTGAACAGCTGGTAGAAGTTCGCGCGGAGGATACCAAGTTTAACCGGCTACTGGAAATTCTTGGACAAATGTATAACGAAGATCCGGAATGCAGGACACTTATCTTTGTCGATCGACAAGAAGCCGCGGATAACTTACTGCGTGAGCTCATGCGTAAGGGATATCTGTGCATGTCACTGCATGGAGGCAAGGACCAGGTGGACCGCGACTCGACGATTGCGGACTTCAAGTCTGGGGTAGTTCCTATTGTGATCGCCACGTCCGTTGCTGCTCGTGGACTGGATGTCAAGCAACTGAAACTGGTGATAAATTTCGATGCACCGAATCACATGGAGGACTACGTGCACCGGGCTGGTAGGACTGGACGTGCGGGAAACAAGGGAACATGCGTGACGTTTATTACGCCAGAGCAAGAGCGGTACTCGGTCGACATCTACCGGGCCTTGAAGGCGAGCAATGCAGCCACTCCCAAAGAACTGGAGGAACTTGCCAACGGTATGTTTACAGAATTGCTCGCGATATGATATGGCGTGCTACTAATCGGGGATGGCACACAGGCTTCTTGGAAAAGGTGAAAATGGGGAAAGCGCAAGTGGCTGGATCCGGATTTGGTGGCAAGGGCCTGGACCGACTCGACAAGGAGCGAGAGGCCAAGGATCGCGCGGAGCGAAAAGCGTACGGGGAGCCAGAGGAAGAAAAGACGGAAGAAAACCAAAAGGCTTCAACGGGCCCCGCCACTGGCGGCGAAGACATGACGTTTGGCAACTTCAAGGTCGAGATCCGACGTGGCCCCGCTCCAGATTCTTCCAAGGGTGTCCTGGGCATTGCCGGAGCCGCGGTGGCTGCAAGACGGCTCGCGCATGCGAAGGAAGAGGAAAAGATTCAAGCGCAAATCAAAATGGCACAGGACGCGGCAAATCGGGCTGGCAAAGATTCACCGGCCCAGAAGCAAGCACTGAGCGTGGTTGCCAAGCTCAATGCACAACTGAAGGCGATGAAACTCGTCCTTCAGTCTCAGATCCAGCATGAAGAGAGCGGCGGTAGGAAGACGAATCCAGACTCGACAGACTTTCACGCAATTATACCCATCAACGATTACCCGCAAAAGGCGAGATGGCGGGTTACGAACAAGGAGACGATGGTGCAAGTACGTGTGCCACAGACATGCCGCTGACAGATACTAACGTCATTGTGCAGCTCATCGATATGACAGGGGCGTCTGTTACGAACAAAGGTGAGTGTCACAAAAGGGGCAGAGAAGTTCCCAAGGCTAATGGTGTCTCGCATGACCAGGCATCTATTACGAACCCAGCAAGGAGCCTCCGCCAGAAGGGCCACCGAAGCTGCACCTTCTGGTGGAATCGAATGAGGAATACAGGGTGGGTGATGTGATACGTACATCCGAATCGACACACGTACTGAGTGTACTTGTCTTATTTCAGGTGGAACAGGCGGTGCGGGAGATCAAACGGCTGTTGATCGAGGCATCGGCTGCAGCACTCCAGGCCGAGATGCGAAACCCAAGTGCGGTTGCGGGTCGGTATAGCGTAGTTTAAATTACTTACTTTCCTTTTTTGGCTAATATTGGAAACTACGTTCTGTGGGAAAACGCTGATCGAGTGGTCATGAACATTCATGTAAGGTCGGCCGATAACGAACACTTATAAGCAAGCCATCATGGCACACACAACCCACTATTTTCTATGCAGTCGACAAGGGATACAGGTTCTGTCGCTTCATCGCGCACTCCCACAGATGTCCCCAAGTGCGACGTGCCCACCCAGGAGGACGACGACTCGGATGAGTGGAAACATGCTCCCAATAACCCCCGCAACTGGAGTCTATCTAGAAAGTGGACCGCTGCGTCCCTGGTCAGTATTCATCTCTCATGCCTCTCACCCCTTAGATTTTTCCCGTAGGTCTCCTTCTACACGTTTATTACTCCCCTCGCGAGTTCCATGATGGCACCTGGGCTTCCTGATATTGCCTTGAAATACGGCATCACCAACCCCACGGTAGAGGCAATGACCCTCAGCGTCTTCCTGTTGTCTTTTACCATCGGGCCGCTGTTCCTAGGTCCTTTCTCAGAGATGTTTGGCCGCACCTGGGTAACCCTTGTGTTATTGCTAATCGCTCCTTTCCTAATAAATATCAGGTATTGCACATCAGCAACTTGGTTTTCTTGTGTTTCAATCTGGGGTGCGCCCTTGCACCGAACACAGGCGCTTTCATCGCGTTCCGCCTGCTTGGTGCGTCCGACGCACATTGGGAAATCGTTCAGTCGACTCTAGCTCAAACCGTCTAGCTGGATTTGCTGGAAGTGCTCCCGTTTCCATAGGCGGTGGGAGCATAAGCGACCTCTTTGCCGAAAACGAGCGAGCGTCTGCCATGGCCTTGTATACGCTCGGACCTCTGCTTGGTAGTTCTTTCGTTCGGTTGTTCAATGGCAAGTTCCAGCACTTACGCTACCATGCAGGACCAGCAATCGGTCCCGTCATGGGTGGGTTTATCTGTCAAACAATCGGCGTCCAATATGTCTTCTACCTGATCGTCGCCTTGGGTGGTATTGCTGCTCTTCTCGCGATCCCACTTCTGAAGGAGACGTACGCACCTGTCATCCGTAGGCGACTTCGCGCAAGTGCTGTCGATCCAGAAAAGGGGAACACAGCTGCCCCAGCACCGGCTTTATGGGGTTATCTCTGGATCAATCTGACAAGACCAATAATGCTTCTTACTCGCAGCTTTATCTGTTTTATTCTCAGCTTATACATGGCTCTGTAAGCCGCTCTTTGATCATTACAGGTAGAATCTATTTGGCTAACTTTTGTCTAGAATATACGGTGACTATGAAAGTAAATGTGTCATTGAAAGATGACTTACACCCACGCTGACCAGGAATCTATTACCTGATGTTCACTACATTCCCCAGTATGTCTTAATGAATACCTACGCCCTTAAGTACGGTATTCATTTCTTCTTCCGCAGCCCTGTTTACCACGGTATACGGCTTCAAAGCTGGCGTTGCCGGCTTGGCGTACCTTGGTCTCGGAGTAGGTTTCTTTGCAGCGGCCTTGTTCGGCGCTAAGATATCGAACCGAGCTTACCTCACTGTACGGGTTCATGTTTTACCGATGTTGCTCCCTGGCCTAACCACCCCTAAGTTGGCAGCCAGGAACGGAGGACAGGGAAAACCTGAGATGCGGATCCCGGCACTAATATTTGGCTCCTTGCTCGTTCCCATTGGATTATTGTAAGCGAGATATTTGCGTGTTTCAGGCACAGGCTGACCCATGTTCAGCTGGTATGGCTGGTCAGCTCAAGCCAGAATCCACTGGATCATGCCCATCATCGGAACTACGATATTCGGCTTTGCACTGCTGACTACCTAGTAAGTGATCTTCCGGCTGTGGAACTCTTGCTGACGACGTTTCATAGCTTGCCGATTCAACTATACCTCGTCGATACCTTTGCATATTCAGCTAGTGCGCTTGCGGCTGCTTCGGTACGGTTTTTTTTTTACGCTAAACTACGTTATATATGGTCTCTGACGGTCATTTCAAGGCGTTACGGTCACTTCTCGGATTTATTTTCCCCTTGTTTGGAGAACAGATGTTCGCTAAACTGGGTTACGGTGGTGGGAATTCGCTCCTTGCAGGATTTGCGATCGTGATAGGGATTCCGTTTCCCGTGTGGATTTACTACTATGGCGAACGCATTCGTGCACGGAGCCCGCTCAGCCGCTGACCCATTTTGGATGACCTTGACGACTGCCTGACGTTAGTATTAAATATGTACCTGTACGGAGATCACTGGATTCCTGCCCACACGTAGATAAATACCAATCAATCGTGATTCGAGCATCGCCTGTTTCATGCGGAAATTGAGCAACGCATGGCTACCGTGATAAACCAAAACCTCGTTTATGGGCTATACTACTCGCCAGCGTGTGGCCGTTTACGCCTGCATCCCGCACTCTTTTCTCTACCTCGTTTACTTTGCCGTCCACCTCGCGCACGGCTCCATCGATCCATTGCAAACTCTCTAGGTGGGAGCTCAAGATCTGAGATATTTGTACCATCGGATCTTCATTTGCAGAAGACCCGTTGGCAGCCTGTGTCAACGAGAGGGTGTTGACCGACTCGATCATCTGGGTAAGAGACCCCGAAAGATCGTCGAGGTGTGAATGTAACTCTGTCGCGAGAACAAAGCTGTGTGAAGCATCAATGCCAAGCGTGATCAAGAAACAAGAGTTAAAGTAGAAATCTCCGCGGAGGGAAAAAAAAAATACCTACTTTTTGTCACGTTCGGTGTCGGCAGGGCCCGTGTCGAGCGCGCGAAGGCTGCCTCCTTGACTGCCGAGGATTTCCCCGACTGATTTTTCATACGCGTCCAACGTCGACGAGAGATCTTTTTGTTGTCGTTCGATATGATCCAGGGCTTGCTCGATGTCGGTCTGTTCCCGTTCGACGGCCAGGACGTGACTGTATATCGCGGCCAGCTGCGACAGCCAGACCAAAAAAAAAAGGTAACGATCATAAACACACACAACGAAGAGCACACCCGGCCCGCGAGAAGCAAAAGGACACAACTCACATTGTTGCCGTTTTCCATCAAGGCCCTGTCCCACACGGCCACCTCGCCACCAAACTTGTTGAATTCACGGACATGCGTGTCGAGGTCTGCCGTCCATTTGTTGACGATCTCCTCGATCGTCTTGCCCCTCAGGGCGGAAGGTGGAGGCACGGAAATGGCTGTCGAGACGGGAGCGGCTGCTTATCGTGTGTTATTCGGTGGACCCACGTGATGGACGTGCGACGTACGGTCCTTGAGTTTGTCCGCGTCCTTTGATGGCAAGGTGGACGTCGCTGTGAACGATGAGCACGTGGTGATTGGAATACAGCCATGTGACTGACTCGACGGGGTGGACCTGGCTCCAAAGATGTTGGGAATAGACGCTACAGGATGATGAGAAGTGAGGTGAAAACGAGTCTACGAGAGACCAACATGAAGTCGTCGTCGCGGTGGTGTCAGTCGTTGTCGGAGGCTTGAGTGAGCTAAACATGTTCGTCCTTTCCAAACTAACCGGGAATAAAACGTGTCTTATTTTGGGACAAGCCCCTGATTACATTACTCTACTCTGGTCGACCCAGCGATACTTGCATCTGCGAGGCCATCTTCAGAATCTCCTTCTCCAACTCTGCAATCTTGGTTTTTCTGTGCGGCAATCGTCAGCACGATATCATCTCTCCTCCCAAAAGACGTACTCGATGTTCGATCGTTCCCCCAGTTCAAACGCCTGCGAGACTCCAAGCGACCCCGAATTGTCAGCCACTCGCTTCCTTACTTGTTCCTCCCTCACTACAACGTCCTTCAAGCTCGGCATGATTCGCTCATATTCCCGTTTTAGCTGAACTCAGCCAAGTCAGCACCGATCTACGTTCAAACGCCCACCGTCACTCACCAGCGTAGTTCTTGCCTTCAAAGACCCTTCGTCAAACTTGCCTGCACCAACGACCTCCGCTTTCATCCTCCCCAACTCCTTGAACCATTTCATCTCACACTCGCTGAGCTCGGGCGACGCGCCATTCATCAATGCCTGCAAAAGCCTGTCAGACCTCCGCATCAGCTCCTTGTGCTTCCCCTTTAGTCTCTCGACCCTTCCAACCCTCCCTTCCTCTCGAACCCCCTGAATATCGTTTACCCTCTCCTTCAACTGCCCGATGAGGCGCAGCATTTCCCCGCACTTGGACTGTATTCTCGCAAACTCTGCCTTTTGCAACTCAACCCTATTCTCGACGTTTCTATGCGCCACCAGCACCGACCTTATGTGCGTCGTCAACGTTGTCACCTGCGTCCCAAGGGAGCGAAGTGTGTCGGGTGTGAGCACAAATTCGCGCGCTGATGATCCAGAAGGTGGTTGGCCATGCGAGGCCAGCCGGGTTAAAATAGCAGGTGGTGCAAACGGTTCTGGACCCAGTAGAGAAACGTATGCAGGAGGGCCATCCAACGAAGTAAGTAGGTCATTTGGGGCAAAGGTCGTTGATGCAGTGAGCGCTGTGGAAATTGGCGGTGGAGTAATGCTTGGCAACAATGCAGACGGTTCGAGGGATGGCAGACTGACAGCATTGGGGAGGTTGGTCCGGAGGTTCAGCGGGAAGGATGCGATTCGGAAGATAGAACTGAGGATAAGGACACTGTAGGAGAGGTAAATGTCGTTGGGTACGCATACGGCTATCACCGGGTTAGAACACCTAGGAGGGATGTCAACGGAAAGAGCAACACATGCTATCGTTCCCTTACCGTTTTTGGACCGAAAATGTACTTAGAATGGGGGATACACATGTTCCTATCTTTTTGTCGAGCACACTACTCAACATTGCCCCGTCGTCGTCGTCCGCGCGCAGGGCAGCTGCCAGACCGCGAAGTAAATCCCCGAATTCCAACGAATGAACGCCAAATGCATGATAGATATAGATGATATCGTCATGTATTGGGTCAGGAAGGATGACTGGATGGTTCGTTTGCAATAAATCCAACAGCGGATCGGTAGATGATGTCGGTTGTTGAAGCATGGATACGAGGCCCAGATCGATCGTTTCGTACACAGCAAACATGGGAAGTTCGTTGCTCTTTCCCTAAAGTTAACATTAGCATCCCTCAGAGTACAGAAACAAAACCTCACTTGTTTGCTCTCCCATCGGGCCTCGACTTTCTCGACATCCAGATAGACATCTGCCCTCCCGTCCTGATAAGTTACGACAATGATTCCCAGTCTCTCCGTTTCTCCGTCATGATCCTCTCTCTCATCGTCCGAAAAAGACATATAAGCAATATCTGTCGCGTCTCCTCCTTCGCTGCCCGCCAGCGTACGTGGGGAAGGCTGCAAAAGGAACGGTCCCTGTCTGGAAGGCTGGTTTTTGATAGTATTCGGAGAATGTATTGGTACGGAGGAAATGGTGCCTGAAGGAAGCTGCTTAATGAGAGCGGAGACGTATTTATGTTGATAGTCGTAGAGCGTAGAGAGATTGGGGGTAGCGGAAGATGTGTCTTGCGAAGCAAATTCTTGCTTCGCAGAGATAAAGCACTCGAGGGCAAGGATGAACGAAGACGGGATTGATCTAGATACAAAGGTGAGTTCGCAGAGGAGACAGAGACGAGCCACTCACGCATTGCGGGGCATATAAGGACAAATAGCATAAATATCCCCTGAACGAGCCAGCGCATACACAGTCATTGGGCCCCAGTCAGCCCTTCCCTTTCCAAGAGCAAAGGAGGCGACCTCGCGTTCTGCAGGATCTTGGGCCACAAAAGACCCTGACTTCTTTTCTGGGATGAAAGAGAGTACCTGCTGTGGTTCCTCCGAGTCGACCGAAATATCGTACTCCCTGGGGTGGTTGGTACAATAGAGTAGCATCAGAGATGGCATACCTAAGCTTTCCGTCCACAGTCATGACCATGAGTGTCGATCCTGCCTCGCCCCAAGGGTGCCAGTCGATCTTGGCAATGGGTACCGAAGATGTGGTCCCGTGATAGAATAGCCCCACTTGAACTACCCTGAACCGCCGGTAAACACAAGGTACTGCTATGAGAAAACGCAGCATACTTGCAATCGATGGTCGACGAAACGACCTTGGTATAACCCGCACGAGGCAAAACGACGACCGCGACATGGTATGCGCCTGCGACGGCGAGGAGCTTCCCATTGGGGTTCAGTGCGAGTTGATGAATGCGAAAGTCGACGTCCGGGACGTGGAGAACCTGTCGCACGTCTAGCGCGAGGGTGTGTGCATGCGCGTCCACGTACCTTGTACGAGCTGCCCGTTCCGCGGCCGAGCTTCGCATCCAAGAGCGACGTGATCCTGAGTTCGGAGTCTACGGCGACGATGATGTCTGCATCCTTCAAAGCCATGAGCTGACGGCGACCGGGAAGGGCGCATCTCTGCGGTGATAGCTGGAATATTGGGTGAGCATCGAGCAAAGTGTGCCAGTCGTCGTCCATCGATTGTTTTTCTCACGAGCGCGACTGCTTGCGCGTCCTTTGATCAGTACCACGATGACTTCCATAGGCACTGGATACGATCTTTCAGCGAGCACTTACTCTCCAGATGGCCGCATCTTTCAGGTATGATAATATAAGTCAGATATATCGCGTACTATGTCCATCTAGGTCGAGTACGCTAACAAGGCCGTCGAGAATTCGGGGTATGTCTCTGTCTGCACCCTGATCGAGCATGCTCACAATCATTCAGCACCGCGATCGGCCTTCGTGTCAAGGACGGCGTCGTCCTTGCCGTAGAGAAGCTCGTCCACTCAAAGCTCCTCGTTCCAGGTGCCAATCGACGTATTCAGACCGTAGATACACATATCGGCATGGTAAGCATGTCCCTACACGGCTTCTTTCCTTGTACTCATCATGTCTAGGCTTCCGCTGGCCTCCTTGCGGACGGCCGCAATATCTCGAACAGAGCACGCGTCGAATGTACACACACTCGCAATACGTTGAGAGAACCGATAACCGTCATGGTACGTATGGACTTGTTCCATCGTCCTTATTTTCAACTGCGCTTCCCATAGTACGTATCAAAGCGTCTGGCTCAATATGCGCAAATGTACACACTCTACTCGTCCGTCCGACCATTTGGGATCAGCACTATCTTTGCGGGAGTCGACAAGACCGGTCCTGCTCTCTATGTCGTCGAGCCTAGTGGCGTCTGCTTGGTGTGTTTCCCCCTTGCTATGCTGCTCACATATGCCGATATGTCGATCAGGGATACCACGGAGCAGCCATTGGCAAAGGTCGACAATTGGCCAAGACTGAACTGGAAAAACTTAACCTCTCGGAGCTCTCCATGCGGGAAGCAGTCATGGAAGCTGCCAGAATGTCTGCCCCTCTCCCTTTCATTATTATCTCCAATAACTGACGTCATCCCAGAATATACCTCGTCCACGACGACAACAAGGAAAAAGAGTTTGAGCTAGAGATGTCATGGGTGGGCACAGAGACGAACGGAGTGCATGCACCCGTGCCGGCCGACCTGCTAGCGGAAGCAGAGCAAAGGGCAAAGGAGGCACTGGAAATTTTCGAGTAGTTACTTGTCATCGTCGGAATTCAAGCTTGTACTCTACGGTTTCACAGCTCGAAGTGAGAAACGGCGGCGGATGATATTTATCAAAGAAATCGACATCTATACGATTTGCTCGAGTTCGCGTGCGTACGCCAAGTTCGCCGCAATCAGCTTCTCCTTTGGTATTTCCGTCTGTTCGTCGTTCTTGCGTGCAAATTTGATGAGACCTGCCGTCAGGTCTACCTGCCACCTTCGCTGTAGGGTCTAGTTAGTATTGGAGGACTGGCTGGATCAGACGACGACGCACCTCCTGTGCGAACTTTAAAAGTTCAGACGGAGAGGTGAAGAAGAGGAGCGTCGCAGCGTCCTTGAGCGGGAGGCTGTCGTACGCCGACTCTTCACAGCCCGCAATCTCGTTCCTATCACGACATGTGTTCTGTGAACGTCAACGAACGCAGTGGAGGTTTGGGACGGACCTGATGGTTCCCATGAGACTGTTCACAAAGAACTTGTACTCTTCTGCAGGCGCCTCCTCTCTGGCGTTCCACACCTTGGAGTAGCTTCCCTCCATGAGCCATCGTTCGAGGTTGACCGGGTGGGCGATGTATGGATTGGCGCTGATCTCGTCTGCAGGAAGAGGAAGGGATTCGAGGGTCGTGTGGAAGTCTGCGATCCTGTTTTGGGTGAGGAGGCGGATGAGGTTCAGCCCGCGGAGGGGAAACTCCCGTTTTGAAAGTGGGAGAACAGATCTGGGGGAGTGAATGAGCGACCCGCTGTCATTATATGGAGAGAGCCGACCTGAAATCGGTGTAAAATGCTTGTAGTTGCGAAAAGTATCTGTCGAACGAGGGCACGTCCTTGGCTCGTATGCTACAAAAAGCACCGATCTCGAGGATGTCGCCTGTGCTGGAGGCATGAGGGGTGGATGTCAGAGTCACTCGGTGGCACGTACGGGCGACGACCAAGTCCTGTGTGTTTGACTGGGCGGTCGGAATGAGCAAACCGGTCTGAATCAAGCCGATCTGTTCGCGGTTGAGCGACGTGCTGCGACGCGAAAACAAGAGACAGACTTTAAGCTGGGCGAGCAATGCGCCGCATTTCTTGAGATCTGTCGGGCGTGCGTCGAACGCGCGTAACAGCTCGCGATAGAGCACGCCGAGCTGTGGAGATGCCATGGTCAGTGTGAGTGTTAAGAGTACGCGTCATCGCTTTCATTCCTTAACCACCACATCATGGACAGACTCAAAGCCGGCGAGGTCAACCTCGGCGTGCGTATTCTCGTTCCTTCTACAGACAGACACTCAGCCGTGCTCGCAGACGTCCATCATGGCAGTCCAATTCGACCGTGGTGTCGTCATCGGCGCAGACAGTCGTACAACGACCGGAAGCTACATCGTCCGTCCTCGATCTCCTCCTTTTTCATGCTCGCTGACGTCCCTTAGGCAAATCGTGTCACTGACAAGCTCACGCATATTCACGATCGTATATACTGCTGTCGATCGGGGTCAGCAGCCGACACCCAGGCCGTAGCAGATTTGGTGCATTATTATTGCCAGCTAATGACGTGCGTTCGGCGACCTCTTCCCCGTAATCTCGACCTCATTTCCATCCAGGCAGACGCGCGGTAGCCCCACTCCCGTCGCCACCGCTGCCGCCTTTTTCGACAAGTTTTGTTACGAGTCCAAGGACCAGCTTTCCGCCGGGATCATAGTCGCTGGCTGGGACAAGGAGGTAGGTCCGAGCGTCTACAACATCCCCCTTGGCGGTGGACTTTTCCGCCAGCCATGGGCTATAGGAGGTGCGTAAGAGGTTTTCGTGACGTATGCCTTCTCAGCGACGCTCGTCTACTAGGCTCTGGATCAACGTACGTGTACGGTTACTGCGACGCTACTTTTCAAGAGGGATGGGGTAGGGACGAAACCGTCGAATTCGTTAAGAATAGTATGTCGGCATACATCACCCTCTTGCCAGTAATGCTCACCTTCCGCAGCGCTCGCTCTTGCAATGTCCCGAGATGGCTCATCAGGAGGTGTCATTCGCATGTGTGTCATCACCGAGGAAGGCGTCGAACGCTTGTTCGTACCCGGTGACAAGCTCCCCACGTTCTGGGAGGGTAAAGAGGTACTGTCGACACCGTCCAAGAAGATCTTGGACAATGCCCCAACACCGATGGCTGTAGAGTAGTTTATATCAATATGTCGAACAAAAGTGTATTCATGGTCACAGACGACTACAGTACTCAGCTCTCCATTCCTTGCCGATCTCCCAACCTTCCACCTTATTGGCAAAACCGTCCCCCTCCCACATTCTCAGTCTCCACAGTGCAATTGCGAGTGCAGCCGAGTCCACGCGGTTCACCGTCTCAGAGCTTGAACGAAGCAGAAATGCGTGACTCCCCTTTGCGTCGCCCTTTGTACGTGTTCCTTGCCCTTGCGTTGCCGAGGTCGAGTGTGTTCCACGAAAACGTCGCTCGACATCCAACAGATCCGTAAGCAACGAATGGAACTTTGCACGGTGGGGCGCGTGAGGAAACAAGGTCACGCCATTGTATTGAGGAACGCGTGCGCTCGGTAATGATGGTATCTCCAGAGGGAGGTCCACATCGTGGAGGCTCGAGAGCGGCGGCAAGGCCTTCTTGTGCTCGAGGCTCGTGAGCACGCCTGAGTCGTCCGATGAGATGACTGGCTCGTGCGACGGCCTCGGCCGCTGCCCCGTTCCCGGATCGCGGTTGACCGGTGGGACGACGAGGACAGCAACCGCGCCTGGAAAAGGGATTATACCCGTCTCGCGCAAAGTTGTGAATTCAGCGCGCGTCAGGCGTCGGAGAACCGTGTGTTCCGCATCCGCTTCGAATTCGAATTGGGCTCTTCGGCGGTTCTTGAGGGCGTCGATCAGCACGTCGAGTTCTTGCAAGACGCGCAGACGCAGGAGGTAGCTGACGTGTGAACAGAGGTGCTTGGAGAAGTGGACGTCTGCGCTGTGGCGGGGCAGAGAGACTGGCGACCGGGGCACGGGTGAGCGCGGTCAAGGGAAGGAGCGAGAGAGAGCGAACCTGGTGATTTCATGGTTTGGACAGCGTCCTTCCAGCAGGGCACGTATACTGCTACGCGGGCCTTCCTGCGCTTGTGTTTCGGATGTTCGAGTCCGTCTGGCATCAGGACTTCGATCGAGCGACCGTTTTTCTCATCTTCTGTTGATGGTAGGCGGAGCACGGCGAGCCTAACGAGAAAATCTGGACGCGAAAATGAGACGAGCGCGAGAGGGGAGATGCGAATGTGTACACTCGCCGTTGGGGAGATACCTCTTCGAGATCGTGCACTGTCGCAGCGGAGTGGCCAGCATCCTGACTGTGTGTCCGGATCAGCGACGAACAGCCCAGCCCAGCCCAGCCCAGCCCAGCCCAGCTAGAGAGAACACGAACGCACGGTACGGACTCGACCACCACTCGCGTTCTTGTGTGGTCATCGCCCGCGGAACGTCGTGCTCTTCGTGAGCGACATGCCGGGGACCGAGGCGGACTCGCGGGGGGAGACGTTTGTGTCTTGCGAATGCCCGCTTGTCCGTCACCGGATTCAAGTCGAACAGAAACGAGCGCGTCCGCCCGGCGGGACGGAGAGGGGGTGAGGGGTCGGGCGTCGGGCGGTAGAGCGACCTTGTCTTGCGAGCGCCGCGGTCCTGTGCGCGTCGTGTGACGCATTTCGCGGTGGTGAGTGGTTGCTGGATCGCTTTGAGGAGACGGGGCAGGAGGCGAGGCATCAACCCTGGCTCACACGGTCACCATGATGAAGATGAAGGAGACCACCCGACCCGTTCACGTCGCCATCATCGGCTGCGGGCAGCGCGGAAAGGTACGTCACTCAGGCAGCCCTTCTCTTCACGGTCTCACCCACGTCCACAGGCCTATGCTGCCTATGCACTCCAGGAGCCCCATCTGTGTCGAGTCGTCGCGATCGCAGAACCCAGGGAGAACACCCGCACGCTCTTCGCCAAAGCCCACGACACCGCGGTCTATCACGACTGGCTCGATCTCCTCGGTGCCTCCACAAAGGCCCTCGAGATCACCGGCAGTCGACTGGCCGATGCGGTCGTCGTCGCCGTGCAGGACAGCCTGCACAAGGACGTCGTCTTGGCGTTCGCCCGCCAGGGATATCATATCTTGTGCGAGAAACCGATGGCAACCAACCTGCGCGATATCCTTGAGATGGAAAACGCAGTCAGCGAGGCGGGTATCATATTCGGGATGGGTCATGGTAACGTTTCAACTGCTGCGAGGAGGACTCGAGGCTGATTTCGGCGCGTAGTGTTGCGCTACTCGCCCTACACCAAGGCTCTCACAGAAGTAGTCCGTTCCGGCCAGCTAGGGGAGGTCGTGAACGCCGTGCACGTCGAGCCCGTCGGTTATTTCCACTTTGCCCACTCGTTCGTACGGGGTAACTGGGCAAAGGAATCGGCGAGCTCCTTCTCTCTCATGACAAAGAGCTGCCAGTAAGCATTTTTGGCATCGAATCGCATTCCTCTCTCAAACAACAGTCACGCTGTCCAGCGATATCGATATTCTTTGCCACTGGTTGTCGCCAGCTACCCCTACTCGTGTTTCCTCGTTTGGATCTCTCCAGCATTTCAAGAAAGACAGGAAACCCGCTGCTGCCGGGAGCGCAGTGCGCTGCTTCGAATGTCCTATCCAAAACGAGTGTCCATACAGTGCAAAGAAAAGTATACTACGCCACTGCGACCGTGGATTGGTATTGACCGAATCGCTGCAGTATACCTCGACCCCGTGTCCCAAGGAAATACCGACTGGCCGGCAAGCACCATCGTAGATGGCATACCCGACATCGAAAACATAACCAAGGTACTACAAAACGGTCCCTACGGCAAGTGCGTCTATGAGAGTGACAACGACGTCTGTGATCACCAGGCACGTGTCCCCTTACTTCTTTGATTCCTGATCGAACCCCTACAAGGTGGTCAACATCGAGTTCTCCTCGGGGGCTACCGCTTCTTTCACGATGGTCGCGTACACTTCCCTCATTTGCCAACGTCAGACACGCCTTCATTTCACACACGGGGAGATCGTCGGCGATATGAATACGTTTACGGTCACCGATTTTCGCACAGGGAAGCAGACGATTCATCGACCACCCAACGAAGGAGGGGGACATGGAGGGGGCGATCTCGGCCTGATGCGGGCATTCGTGGAAGCGGTTCGATCTGGCGATCAAGGGGCTCTTGGCGTCAACGTCAGAGAGATATTAACGAGTCATTTGACAGTATTTGCTGCGGAGCAAAGTCGGAAGGAAGGCAGTGTCGTAGATTGTGCGCAGTTTGGGACGACCATCCGCGCGGAGCTGGGTGCGTTGTAAGAATTGCGGTAAAGCGGGGAGAAACAGAATGTAATTGTAATAAATAGCGATTTTAGGATGGCAAAAAGATGCCCACTGGCTGGATTGAACAACCGACCTCATCATTACAAGTGACGCGCTCTACCACTGAGCTAAGCGGGCAACCAATTGATCAGGTCCCCGAGCTCATGTAACATGACCGGGTGGGGAGGCTAACTAACTGCAAGCCTGCAATGACGCTGCGGAGGCGCAGGTGGCGGCTGCGGCGCTGGGATACATTCACCTCAAATACCAAGCACCAAACCCAACATCGCACACATGGACGACGAACACACCCTCGAACTGTCAAACGGCCGTAAGCTCGCATATGCGACGTCCGGGAACGCGTCGAGCAAGACCATCCTCCTCTACCTCCACGGCGCGTTCACGATCGGAGGGTCCTTCAGACCCTCCCGCACCATCGCCTCCAAGGACATCTTGCAGGTCCAACCAACACTCCCCGGATGGGGCACCTCATCCCCACCGCCCCCGTCCACGGCCTACGTCGATTGTCTGTGCAGCGACATGACCGCGCTTCTCGACCACCTCTGCCGAGACGCATCCGAGTCCGAGTCCGAGTCCGAGTCCGAGTCGAACCTCGTGCTCTACATCGCAGGCGGCTCCTTCGGTACAGTGCCGGCGCAGATACTGTACGGCGCGCCGTACGAGAAGTTCCCGTACGGACGGTACATCGCCGGGGTGTTGCTCATGGGGTCGATCTCGCCGTTTCGCTATCATGCGGACTATGCCCGGTACATGACGTGGAGCAGCTACTTCATGATCGGTCCCGCTGCGGCGTGGTGGCCTATCCAGCCTGTGCTTGTCTCTCTCGTGAAGCTCGGGATGGGGAGACATATGTCCAGCGTCGACAAGGCGGAGAAGTTCCTGAGGGAGTTTCTGTTTAATAAGATGGATGGGGCGGAGAAGGAAGAGTATGCGCAGTGGAGGGAGAGGGAGGGTATTCCGGAGGGCGAGACGGAAAGGAGGTTTGCTTCGAATGCAGTACGGAGCGTGGGGACGTCTTGGGAGGGTTTTAGGCTCATGGGCCCTCTTATGCATTCGGACTGGGGGTTTCGGCCGGACGGGTTGGACGAGGAGCACTCTCATCCGCTGGTCATGTTAGTAGTGGGTGCTGGGGACAAGCAATCCCCCAAAGAGTGGTCGGAGTACCTGGCTGCTACTTACAAGAACACGAAGATCAAGACAATTGGCGGGGGACATATCAGTATTTTGTACCATTTGGAAGATATCTGGGCAGAGTTTTTGGAAAGAGTATAGTAGAATGCGGAGTTATACAAGATTTCAAATGACAAATCGATGTCAGTAGATGAAAGCAATAAAGTCGATCAGTCGTGAAGTTCCAACTCTCTTCTGATTATCTCCCTGACTTGTCTGATTCCTCCCGCCTCTCGTTTAACTCTGCGCGGACTGCGGGTAAGCAACTGTTCTGCGCTATTCAGACGCCCCTTGGATCCAGGGCTGAGGGGAGGGGCTGCTTTGCTTCCCGCCGGTTTTTTCGGACTGAAGGTATCCTCGGCAGTGTCTGAGGTGGTAGGAGGCATTTCGAGCCAATCTTCACCGTTGATCTCGAGCCGTCTAAGGAAGAAGGGACAGAGGGTCGTAAGCAACTTTAGAGACTCGGAGGCTTCTGAGGTTGACATCGGGACGGGGGAAGATTTAACGATCGCAGCCATGACCTCGCTAGTGGGAAGAGCCTTGCGCTTGCGGGTGGTTGGGGTTGCGGTGGACCCGACCGGAGATGAGAAAAGCCTTGTAGAGGGTTATGAGATTTTAATGGTGATGAACAGGCATCGTGCTTACATCCAGATGCTTTCAGCGATGCCACCTAGCCGACCAAGGAGACAGCGTCGTCGGATTTCTTCCTGACCGAGTTTGTGGATCTGGTCTTTGGTCAGCTTACTGCCTGTGACGGTGTCACTCTTGGGTTTGACTGGAGTGGAGGTCAATGATTTGAGATGGACACGGTCGTACAGGGCCTGACGACGAGAGGTGATGGGAGTGGGGGGTGCAGTCTGGGCATCGGGTCCACGCTGGTGGACGGGGGTGGTAGGAAGAGCGTCGGAAGGAGTGGAGTCGACGCGCTTGCGAGCGGGGGTCTGTGGAGTGAGGAGTCCTGCGAGAGGATGGAGACGGTTGAGACGAGAGGAAGGGGTGCGGGGGAGGGAAGGGGAAGGTTTGGATGGCGAGGGGTCGTGAGGGTATGCATTCTTCGCGACCGGAAAGGGGACGGGGAATCCATTTTTAGAAGGAGACTTGGAGGGAGAGGATGCGGAGGGTAGCATGCCTGCGAGGATGGCCTGACCCTTTGGGGATGCAGATGCAAGGGCGCGAGTGAGGGAGGAAGGTTGAGCATTGTGAAGAGCGATGGGAGGCAGGTCTGCCATGGGCACGTTTGGGATTGGGTTAGCAGTGGAGTGGAGCTGGGAAGAACAAGGTGAGTGGTGCTGGAGGGAGGACGAAGAAAGGGAGGTACATACCTCTGCCCAAGACTGGAGCTTTGCGCGGAACTGTGCGCGTCGTTTGTCTTGATCAGCGGTCCACCTTGCAACGGCGGCCATGCCGTCAGTCATGCCTCTGTCGATGTCGATGTCGACTTCGATGCCGATGCCATACGCGGGGACGCGTTTACCGGCAGGCTTGGAGTAATGAGAGGTGGGTGTGACGACGAAGCCCATCGCGCCACGAGACCAGTCCTTTTGGGGCGGTGGGGGGGAAGAGACGAGGAAGGGGTTGGGGTCGTCCTGGGGAGGTCGGTCGGTCGAGTCCCATTCCCAAAGCCAGCAGAGACGGGAGAGGTCTTGTTGGTCGAAACGGGTGGGGAGACCGGAGTAGGCGGCGAGGGAGAGGTGGTTGAGGACGTTGGGGACGATGCCGGTGTGCTCGGAGGGGGAGACGGCGGCGGTGGCGAGTGCGTGAGAGAGGGCGTGTTGGAGGGTGGAGTGCACAGCCTCAAGACGGGCGAGGTGATGAGGGAGGGACGAGGACCTCTGTCTCTTCTTTGGTGGCGGTGACGGGTGACGGACGCGTCTCTTCGACATGGAGAGAGTGAAGAGAGAGCATCGTGTCTGATCGAACACGCGAAGCACGTGACACCTCCCACGCTATAACATTTCCTCGCTCGCTTGTCCATGTACCGTACCAGACATGGACGGACATCCACTGTCAGTCCGCTTTCCTCTCCCCCGTCTTTACTACTAATTCTCATCACAGTCGCTCCTCTCTCTTCCATCTCTCCGGTAAGTCTCCTCTCATCTCGTTCAACTCCATGCCGACATTCCAATATAGCCGAAATTGATGCTTCCATTACAAAGGAACGTGAATACGTCGACCGTATCAAAGAACTAAACACCAGTCTCGCCGCCTTTCGCTCAGCCTTCACCAGCGCAGAGGCAGAACTAAAACGAAAGAATGATGAGACCGATGTCCTCCGTGCAGAACTACACGCCCTAAAGGTGTGGACACCCCCCCGCTTTTCTCCACCCCCCCCCCTCACCGTCCTCTATCTACAGGGACAAGAGAAGCGCATCATCTGTCTCTTGGACGGCGATGGCACGATATTTTCTCCAGAACTCATCACCCAAGGGCAAGACGGCGGCTTCGAAGCTGCCCGCTTGTTGACCGAGCGCGTCCGCCACACCCTCGTCTCAGAACTTGGCCACGAAAAGTTTCATCTCTGGGTCTATCTCTTTTACAACAAGCGCGGCCTCCTCGAAATCCTCGGCAGAGCTGGCCTTGCCGCAGCTAAACAAAAGTTCGACGACTTCATTGTTGGTTTCAATCAAGCTGCTGAGCGTTTCCTGATCGTCGACGTCGGGAGCAGCAAGGAGGCCGCAGATGCAAAAATTAAAGGTATCTCTCTCTTTCTATTTCTACTCTTCTTCCTCACTTTCCCCCCAGTTCATCTCGAAGATAATATTCGCCTTCCCCAAACTCACAAAATTATATTTGGAGGTGTTTTTCTATCTCCTTTTCCCCATCCCCTTCTCTCACTTCCCTTCCTAGGATCACACGATAATGGATACATTAATGTCCTTCGTTCCGTCATCACAGAAGGTTTCCGAGACAAACTCATGCTAATGCCTGGTTACACCGATGTCGCCATCGACATCAAAGCACTCATGCTTCCAGAACTTCGTATCCCAGATTTATTCATTCCTACCAAACTCGTCCCCGCCTCTTACATGTCCATTGCTTCCGGTCCGCCTCCCGGTCTAGCTCTCACCCCAAGACTAGCACATAATCCCCAAATATTCAATTCATCCTCAACAACAGTCCCCACAGATGCAGTCCCAAACCCCTCCCCAAGACGTAACTCAATTCAAAGTTATAAGTCCGCGCTTCAAACAGGCCGCACTGATCCCGCCCCATGTGAAGCCAGCGACAGCAGCGGCTCTACAGATGCAAACGACGCTCAGCATCCCGCCCAACTCATTCAGTTTACTCGCAAATTGTCCTCTCCAGGAAGAACACGCCATCCTAACCCCAAATTAGTGAGTCAATGCCACGTGTCCGCACGCGACACATCCATTCACCATTTCTTTTCGCAACCTCCCTCCAGCCCTTGTCCAAGCGTTCGTCAACTCACCCTAGCCATTTTTTAATCTACACTCCGACTCATCTATCCTCTCACCTACAGATAACCCTGCACCCTGCACCCTTTTTTACCTTGCACAGTGCCGACACGCATCTGACTGCAAATATGGTCATGACTATCTCCTTGACGATGAACATTTCCTAGAGTTGCGAGAGAACGCCAAAAAGACCCCCTGCAAGATCTCCAACGACGGTTCGCTCCTTCCTGTTTTAATCGCTCCGGCATCTTACTCTTCTTCATAGGCGGTCTCTGTTCATTCGGTGACGATTGCGTGTACGGACACGTTTGTCCACAAGGAACCACTTGCTACTTTCTGAAACTAGGCAGATGCAAGTTCCAGGGCCGTCCGTATTCAGTCTTGACTTCATGCCACAGCACTCTGACCGCTCCCACAGCCGGAATGCACCGCCAATCGAACTCTTAGATCCGTTCGCCAAACCATGACTCATCACGGCGTGGTCGTTTGTCGAGATATGGGTGTGGTTGGATGCCATGTCGGAGTCTTTTAATTTTTGCTCCCGTGCCAAGCTATTTGTACATATATGAGCTTCACCAATTTTTTTTTTCTATTTGTTTCTCAGGGCTCGAACGCGGCGGGTTTAATGAACACGTCAATACTGATGGAACATTCCATTGACGTACTCGACTCTCCACCATGATTCGCGGCGCCGGCGAACCGAAAATTGTGTATCGGCTGGTTCGCGTAACTCGAAGGACTTCACCAAAATCGTTTCACCATCTTTGTAGATGCCTTCCCTTATCGGTTCGCTCGAACCCCGTGATCGGGGCTGATTAACTACTCGCAGGCGCGCTTGTAATCATCCGAACTTCCTTTATTTAAACAGGGTCACCATGCTTTTACCCTTCGTTTCTTTTCACCTTACTTGCCTTTATTATGGCAACTCCCCAAGTCTCCGAGGTCAGCCAACGGGCTTGGTAAGTATAATAGTTCCTGAGCTTCTTGCCACAGGCTTTGATTCAAACCTCTCGGTTTCTCCTCGCAAGGGACGAGACGATCACTCGATTGTTGAGTATGTCTTGCGCTTCAGGCTTGTGCTTCGAATACCCTGACCCGTCTCCGTAGCGCTCTCCTCGACTACGATTAAGCGAAATGTCGATCTGGAGAACCGTCTGGCAGAGCTGGAGGTTGAGCTAGCAGTATGGAAGCAGGCTCATGCCACCGCGCTCGAGGGGGCAGAACGGGAGACAAAAGCCCTTAAAGGGAGGCTTACTTCGCTCAACACTCAGATTTCGTCCATGGAGTCCCTCATGGTCCGTCTCCATTTATTACCACCGTCGAGGTTGCTCTCATTCTCCTTCCCGAACAGAGCCAGAGCTTGTTAATTCTCTGCGTCGTCGACGGGGATGCCTGTGTATTCACCGAGTCCCTCCTTAAGCAAGGACACGAAGGCGGCCGCCAGGCCGCTCAACAGCTGACTAAAGCTGTCGCCGACTATTTAACCAACGAAGACATTCATGCTTTAGGACGTCTATCCTTTTGGATTACCATTTATTATAACAGGATAGGGCTCACTAGCGTTCTCGAGCGCCATCAAATATGTACCCCTGAGCAGCTGGAGGCTTTCATGATGGGTTTTAGTCAGGCGTCCCCAAGGTTCTTGGTGGTAGACGTCGGGTACGGAAAAGATGCTACATTTACAAAGATTGCAGGTCCGTCGTACGTTTCTTGGGCTCAGAGTGTATTGTGTTTGACCAGGACCGAAGAATATCTGCAAACCTACGTTCGTTTTCCACAGACACAGCGTATCTTCCTAGCTGGTGAGACGTCCCATTGCAGAACACGTAATTGACGAGCAACTGACCCAGAGGCAGGCGGGTCCGACAGTGCGTACGCGTCGACAATAGCCACGCTACAAAGTGATGGGTTGGTAGGCAAATTGGCGTTCCTCGAGGCAGCAAATACTAGCGGGAACCAATCGCCACGATTCCGCTTGCCATCTTTACATGTCGACAATTTATTCATGACCCACCGGGCCACGCCCCCGCCCAGTGCACCTCATCACCCCCCTCCGTTGCACATCACTACCCTCGGCCACTATGATAAGACTGGTGGGTTGCCGACACCACGTTCTCCTCCCAGCGCATCTTCGAACGGCAAGTTGATTGATCCCAACCTGGCAAGTCACTGACCGATGGTGCTCGAGATTGGTATGCTAATATGTTGATTCGTGCAACAGCCGCTTCACAAACGTCTGTTGACGGTTCCTTTTCCCGAGGTGTGGCATTGGACTGACCAGTCATCCGACTAGATTCTCCTCCGCCATGTAATGAATTTTACCTCATGTCCTGCACTAAAGGCGTAAGTAGACAATTCTGCCCGAGTCGATCAGACGTTAAAATCCAAATACAGGGGACTTGTAAATACTCGCACGACTATGTGCTGGCTCCGGACCAATTGGCGACTTTGGCTGCCAATGCTAAGAAAGCACCTTGTAACTTTCTGAAAAACGGTACGGTGCACCAGTTGGGATGCGATGAGGTATTTACCGAACGAGCTTTCAGGTTTGCCATGCCCGTACGGGGAACGCTGTTGCTGGGGTCACACCTGCCCGAATGGTTCCAAATGCTTTCACCTTAGCAAAGGCAAATGCTGGTTTAAAGGCGGTACGTCCATTGCATGAAATCAAGTTGTGCGTGATACTCAAGAGGCGATTATGACCAGAGGGCATGCATGACGTGACCTCACCAGAGCTATCGAGCCTGTGCCTGTGATACCCACTTGTTTACTTACCACTGCATGTTGTGCACACGATTACTTTGGCCTATGTTTGTGCTTTTAAAGCGTCCACTCTTTCTCGGCTATTGTATGTACCGTCACGGTTATACCACTTTCGCTCTTTTTGGTGGGTGTAGGACTGGAGTAGGTTTCTTGAATTTTGGTTTCTGTTTCCTTTCATATTTTTTTTTTTTTTTGCAATAGCAATTTAGTCGGAACTGGAGTTGTCTGGGTGTGTGATTAACGGGCCGTGTGAAATCGATGATAACGAGCAGCAAGGCAGATTCAACGCCTCTTGTCACCTTTGCTTTTTACCAGCATGTCTTCAGTTAGTCCTCGTCCTCCCTCACCCATTCATCGAACTCACCAAATACCCCTACAGCACGAAGAACAGGACGATCTCAAGCCTTCCGTCACCCCAGGTACGTTTCGCGTGCTAGGCCCGGTGGCTCATCTGATCCCGATTTCCAGGCTATAAGCCCACGGCCGCGAAGACCACCGAAGAGTATGCGAAGCTAGATGCTGAGGATGAGAGTCTCGCGCGCTGGAAAGCTAGTCTTGGCATCGTCCCCGGTGCAGCCAGCGGAGACACCTCTGGGCCCAAGGCATGTCTCTTCGCTCTCTGTCGGTGAGGTAGCCCCTCGTGTGTTCAACGCGTCGTCGACAGGTCACCATCCTCACGCTCGAACTCGACTCGCCTACGCTTCCTCCGGGAAAAACTATCATCTTTGACCTAAAGGATACGGCGAGGCTTGCAGACACCAAAA
Source organism: Rossbeevera pachydermis (assembly GCA_038090155.1). Lineage (NCBI taxonomy): Eukaryota > Fungi > Basidiomycota > Agaricomycetes > Boletales > Boletaceae > Leccinum > Leccinum pachyderme. The sequence continues at coordinate 44,679 of JBBPME010000031.1, forward strand.
AGAATCCGATCGTGATCAAGGAAGGCGTAGAGTACAAGTACGTATCATCAACGCTCCTGTGCGGTCGTCGTCATCTCACGTGTCATCAGCGTGCGCATCACCTTCAAAGTGAATCACTCGATCATCTCGGTGTGTTGTCTCTCTGTCATAGAATTCGCAGTGGATGTGCTCACGGGGTTGTCAGGGCGTGCGCTATATCCAATTGGTGAAGAGAGCTGGCCTGACCGGTGAGAGCCACCATGGTTGATCGGCGGACGATCGATATGCTGACCGGTGTTTAGTGGACAAGATGGAGCAGATGCTTGGTTCTTACGGCCCCCACCCTGAGGGACAGGCATACGCCAAGAACTTTGACCCCGAGGAGGCACCCTCGGGCTTGGTCGCTCGCACGGGTTCATACACCGTGAGGAGTCGGGTCGTAGATGACGACGGCGAAATTTATGCTGGTACATCCCCTCGACCCTCGCCCGCCCATGTCCGAGTTTCTGACGTGTTGCACCGACAGACTGGGAGTGGTTTTTCAAACTCGCGAAAGAGTGGTGAACGATTATTTCGTAGCGTCGTTTTCTTCTTCTTCTCTTCCTTCCCCTATAATCATCATTCTTTCGGCATCTTTTTGCATACAACAATTCCGTATCCTCCTGCATGTACTCCCTCTATTTCCCGGTCTGTATGTTTAAGAGTCGTGTCTGGCTACTACCCATCCTTTCCTTTGAACTTTTGACCCTGACGTACACGTCACGATATGTCCACTTTGCTGGCAAGCAGACTCGTCAGAAAATCCTTGCGCCCGAGATTGTCCATCCTTCGTTGCTGTCCAAAACCCTCTCTTGCAGCATTAAGGCAAGCGCCGATCGATCGTCATACTTCGACCGCCACTCCTCCTGCAACATGCTGGGTCGACCGCCTTCCGGCCAGCATACGACCGTACGTCTATCTGACCAGGATTGACAAGCCCATCGGGACGCTCCTACTCTACTATCCCTGCAGTACGTCTGCACGCTAGCCCTGCATGGCTTTTTTTTTGACGTCCGATGACCAGCGTGGTCCATCTGCATGGCCGCGTACGCACAACACGCCCCGCTCACAACCTCGCTCACCTACCTCGGCCTCTTTGGTCTCGGCGCGTTCGTGATGCGCGGCGCGGGCTGTACCATCAACGACATGTGGGACCGAGATCTCGACAAGGCAGTCGGTCAGTCCACTCCAGCCCAGTTCCAAACCTTGTCCTGGCGTCGCAAACGCTGTCTGACCCGACAGAACAGAACGAACGCGCACACGGCCACTCGCACGCGGCGACATCACGCGCTATCACGCGCTCGCGTTTCTCGCCGGACAGCTTACGGTCGGGCTGGGTGTCCTGCTGCAGCTGAACGTGTACAGGTGCGTTTTTTCTTTTCTTTTCTTTTCTTTTCTGTATCGCGCGCGTTGCTGACGCGACGGGACGACAGCATCCTCCTCGGCGCCTCGTCCCTCGCCGTTGTCACTGTATACCCACTCATGAAGCGTCTCACGTATTGGCCGCAGGCCGTCCTCGGTGCGTGCGTCCCACTCCATACTCGCTGCACCGGCTCACCCATCCATCCAGGCTTGGCGTTCAACTGGGGCGCATTCCTCGGCTGGTCCGCCGTCGCGGGCACGACAGACTGGCACGTCTGTTTGCCCCTCTACGCAGGCGGGATATGCTGGACGCTCGTGTACGACAGCATATACGCCCATCAGGCGAGAACCTTCTCTCGCTTCGTCCATGCTTCCATTCTTTCTCACGACGACCGGAATAGGATAAGACCGACGACATCAAAGTTGGCATCCGTTCGACCGCCCTATTGTTCGGCGAATATACGCGACCCGTCTTGAGCGGACTCTCGGCCTCGACTATTTCCCTCGTTACGTACGCCGGCATTCTGAATGATCAGGGTGTGCCGTTTTATCTCGGCGTGGGCCTCGGAGCGGCACAACTCGTTCGGGTGCTTTGGAACACCGATTTTGATAGCCGAGCGAGTTGTTGGCGGGGCTTTGTTGGTTGTGGATGGACTGGGTTCTGGGTCTGGATGGGTGCTTTCGTCGACCATGCAGCCATGGCGACAGGGGTCATATCATAATAAGTCATATTTGAATCAGAGGAATATCAAATCGTCGCAATCATTATCCAGTGCTAATAGGGCGTAAAAGCAGTGCAAGTTAAGGTCGAGAGGCTACAGAAAATTGAACAGTGTGATGACACTGGGAAGCTTAAAGTACATGTACACCAACACTCGAAGAAAAAAGAAGCACCGACCAATCAGGCGCGCAATTTGCGGGCTTTGACCCAGCCATTGAAAGTGACGACGGAGAGCGTCCAGCAAAACGCGAAGCACGTGATCGCTACTGCCACGTTTAGGAACATCATCATGTCTGTTTACAAAAAGACCGATCAACACGCCGAGTCCACGAGGGGAAATGAAGGAGCGGCTGACCGTCACGCCCGTTCCGCATGGCAGCCAGGGTGAGCTCTTCTGTGCTAAACATAAACAGCAAGCCACCACATGCCAGGAAGAAACTTCCCAAGGCTTCCGTTGGCGGTCGAGAAGGAAGCACGGATTTGGGAGGTCCGAGCCAAAGGAAGAAGTACGTCAAACACCTGACAACCGAGAACCCGAGCAGAAGCCAGCCCCATAATTGATGCACCTGGACCTATTCCCTCGTCAGATAAGCTGCATGCCAGACTGGAGGAGCAGTATTACCTGAAAGACATAGCTTTGCACATGAGCGCTCATGGCAGCGCCCGTGACACCGATAACGAGAGCCGGGAAAGGGTTGAAGCTTGCCCTGTAGCTTGGTGGTTCCATGACGCTAGCGGGCCGATTTGATCCTTGGGCAACGATTGCAGAAGCTGCTAACCAACGCCGTACGCGCCGAGACTCCATCCCCATTCCTACGAGACCAGCGAACCAGAACATGATCTAGAGACGATGAATGCTGAGCAACACAGACTGCCAAGTCAACAATCATTGGGTGCGTACCGCAATGCTGATGTGCTGAAGTTGCTTTGTCGTATACGGATCTCCCGGTTTGGCACCGAACCTCTCCATCCACGTGTTGGTGATCCCGTAAAGAAAGATGACGGTCGACTCCACAAATTCGGCCGAGATGGTGTTTCCGATCGGTGAGACGTTCCAGGCCCAACCCATCTCCGAGTGAGAACCTAAGAAACGGGCGAAGGTGAACAAGCCATAACACCAAAATATTCCGCCCTCTGGAATAGGCAAGGTCAAACGAATGTTACAGAACCAGTATGAGGTGTTTTCTTACTGATCAGATGAGCAAGGCACACATTGATATAACTGTCGCGACAGCCACCAGTATACGTAACGATGCCCGACAAGAGCATTGCAAACGCGGCAAACACGAGGAACCTCTCGAGAGTAGCGTACGCGAACTGTGAGATGCGGCGCAGTAAGGGTTGATTACGTCTAGCGACGGGAGGGACGATATCTCGAAGGGTGTCGTCGGAACGCCTCGACGAAGGCTGAGTATCCGTATCGTCATCAGATTCGGACAACGAAGGGCCATGGCTGTGGGATGGCGAAGGTTTGATATCGTCAAGTTTGATGTCGTCGTACTCTTCCGGGTCTTCCGAAACCAGACCAGAGTACTCTGGGGCGGAAGGACGAGCTTCCCCCCGGCCTAATACCACCGAACGCCAAAATTGAGCGAGGCTACGTTTGGACGAAGCCGTGCAGAAAGCATATAGGCGGAAGAAAAAGGCGACGATGTCAACTGTGGACAAGATCAGACTGAGAAGGAGGACGAGGTAACCGTGAATAGAATGAGTCGAGCCTTCATACCTGTGCGATGCGGGTAAGCGGATATAGGGCAGTGGGTTACGGCAAACGCTTACATATCAGGTGTGAGTTTCCTGTAGAGACTGCTTGTGGCACAGCCAAGGGCGCAGAGCGCGTAAAACGAGACGATAGCGACCCCATGGAGGGAATGCTTAACAGAGCGGAGAGAGATTCCTGGATGTTACACTGGGGTGTAAGGGGGTGATGTGAATGGAGGGAAGGATAAGAGAACAAAACATACCGGCGGGAAGGGCAACGAAGAAGGCAAGGGACATGAAGAGGACATGAAGTGCCATCAGGGCAGGATAGCGGTCTGTAGCGCGATCCTCTATGTCTATGGACCAATAAGAGGGTGGTGTAGGGGGGTGCCATTTGAGTATCTCAGTCTCGTTTATCACTGCTGCGGGTTGTCCGGAATGCATGTGCATGTGTGAGTCGTCGCGGGCAAGAAGAGCGGGGGATGCATGGATAGATAGGGGCACAAGGAGGAGGAGGAGGAGG